>CM053509.1:97504196-97531696 GCA_028627145.1 Eidolon dupreanum | reverse complement strand
GATTGCTTTTTATTATATTCTGGGAGCTCTTTAAAGTTTATTGTCCAGAACAACATTCATATATAATGAAATAACCTCCCAATCATGTCATCTGAGTAGCTAAACCCACACAAAATGCAATTTCTTTTGTAGATGATGGAACAGGCAAATATTTAAGCTAATGAGAGCATTATCATCATTTTGACATGAAATGCTATTAGCAGTTTCCTTTTCAGAAACATCTGATAAATTTTCACATATTTAGTCAATATGAAACGTAAGGAAGTCTATCCTTTCACTTGGTAGGAGAGAATAAAATAAAGATAATTGTAAGTAGGTAATCAGATATGTTATATATATATATATATATATACATATATATATATATATATATATATCTCCAAAAGAAGTTTGTAGTTAAACATTTTATTTTAAACTAAGCCAATTACAGACCAATCCAACTCATGTGTAACAATTCTTTGAGACATTATTGGTGAGGGCTTCTGGTCAAGATGGCAGAGTAGGTAAATACTGTGCTCACCTCCTCTTAGACCATACCAAAATTGTAAATAAACTACAGAACAATCATGACTGAGAACCTTCTGAAGTCTAGCTAAAAAGAAATCCTAAAACTAAGGAAATGCAGAAGAAACCACCTCAAGACTTGTAGGAGGGGCAGAGACATGGAATGGGCCAGTCTCACACCCATGTGTGATGATTAAAATTCAGAAGATTATCTCAGCTGTGGAGGTCCCCCCTGAGGAGTGAGGGGGTCCCAACACCACAGCAGGCTCCCCAGCCCAGAGTTCCAGTGCCAGGAAGTGAAGTCCCCACAATTTCTGGCAGTGAAAACCAGCAAAGATTGTGGCTGCATGAGATGAAGGGTGGCTAAAGGCCCAAGTGTTCCTCTTAACAGGCCATGCATGAACTTACTCACTGATAAACTCACTTGCTCTGAGCTCTAGCACTGGAACAGGAATTCCACAGGTGCCAGGGACATACAGGGAGGAACTGAATTTTTTGGATTCCATGCAAGAGCTGGAGGAGCAGCTTTCTCCCAGACAGAAATGCTGGAAGAACCCATTATTCTTTGTTGAGTCCTCCCATCACCCTGCATGCAAACTCCATTGGGCACCATATATAAGTTTCCATCAACCTGGTTAACACCATTCACTCCATCCTTGTAATTTCTTGATACTCTGTCCCACTCAACTTGTGGGCCCACCCAAGCTACTTGCAGTGGCTTTTCCATAAAAATGACCTGTCTCAGATCATGCAATGAACTTTCCTAAAATCTATCAAAGTTTCAAAAGCCCCCAACAAGAAGCATCTGTCTTTGGCATTCCCTATACCACTTGCTAAGCAGCCCTAAACCCTTGCTTTATGCTTCAGAAATCATTTATTTTAACACAGTGCTCAAGAGAGTTAGCAAACAATCGATTGGTACTGGCATACTACATAAAACAAGCTTTCCATTTCTATTGTGATGCCTTCTAAAATGAAATGTGTATCACAGAAGAAATAAGATAGTGATATTGATTGTTGGAAATGTTGAGAAAGTACTTGAAATGACATGTCACTGTTTTTAGGCTAGAGAAAGCAAATACACAGGAAAAAAATCATAAAAAGTAATAATAATTGGTAAGTGAAAAAAAATAGAAGTTATGGTAGATTTTTAATATTATATGTTAGGTTTCTGAGAAGGAGAAGATGTGAAAATGACAACTAGATGACTTAGTAGAAAAAAATAAAATCATTTGAAAGAAAGAATATCATTAACTACATACAATATAATTTTCACGTATATAAGTTAGTATATTTTATATATAATTTAGCATAAATTAATAGACTATGAAAATAATCATTAAGAAAAAATAAGACATTTCTATCACAGGAACTATTAAAGAACTATTATATATACATATGTCTTTTATGTATATCACAAAACTTGGCAGAAAAATGCCTAAGAGGTAATGAATATATTATTAAGATGTTTAAACTAAAATCTAACAGTTCATCCAGGCCTGGGAGCAGTCCAAGATCTGACCAGCCCAAGTAAACAAAATTTGAAAACACCTGGGAATTAGATAGGAATCACAGAAGAGCCACGCCTCAAGTGATGGGGAAAACTAGCCTTAAAATAAAACCATATTTTAGACTCAATCCATAAACTATTTTAAACAACTCGAGAAAGATTAAGGGGATTCCAAAGCAAACTAAGTGCTAGCTAGAGATCGAAAGTACCACATCCTTTAACAAAAAGCTATGATGCATGAAATTCAAAATTAAAAACAAATTACCCTTTATAACAGTGCTCAAAAATAAAATCTTTTTTATAAACCAAAAATATATATGCAGTATTTGTATCTCAAAAACTTCAAAACACTAATAAAACAAATCAAAAAAATATAGTAAAGAAATTAAAAGATAGTATTCGAAGATTGGAAGAAGAAATTTTAAGATGTCAATTCTCTGCTCTCTGATTTATAGACTGTAATCTTGATATAACAGCAAGGTTTTGTTTGTTTGTTTGTTTTTGTTTTGTTTTGTTTTGTTTGTAGATATCCATGATGTGATTTTAAGAGTTATATGGGAAAGCAAAGAAACTAAAATAGCCAAGACAATTCTGAAAAAAACAAAAAAACAAAAAACGATGTCTGAGGGCTCATATCAGCCAGTTTCAAAACTTACTAGAAAAGTACAGTAATCAAGGAAGTATGATATTCACAAAAGGAAGAGATCAATGGGACAGAATAGGGAAGTCAGAAATAAACTGATTCAAAAATGTCAATTGATTTTTCATAAAGTTGCAAAGGCAATGCACTGAAACAATTGGATTTCCATAGGTCAGAATAATGACACATACCTTATACTTTACACAAATATGAACTCAAAATAGATAGTAAACTTAAATGTAAAATTATAAAATATTTTGAAGAACAGTTGGAACAAAATGTATGTGACCTTAGTTTTTGTGAGATAAATTGGGCATATCAAAATTTAAATCCTTTTGATTTGTGAAACTCACTTTTAATAAAGTAAAAGGTAAGCCAACAGTTGATTAAGAAAATTGTAAATCACATATCTGACAAAAGAATTGTATTTAAATATATAAATAACCTAAAATGGAACAATAAATATAAACTAATAAAAACTAGTTAAAAGATTTGAACAAACACTTCACCAAAGAATATATACAGAGGCAAATAAATATATAAGAAATTGCTTAACATCATTTGTCATTAGAAAAATTCAGTTAAAACAATGAGATATTACTATATAACAATTAGAACATGTAATATTAAAATAACTAACAGCTTCATAAATCAGCAAATTCCTGGATATTTACCCAAGGGAATAATAAATATATAAATATATGTCCACATGAGTCTGTAAATGACTATTTATATCAGTTTAATTTATAATTGCTCAAATCTGTAAATAGCCCAAATCTACATTGACTGGTTAATAGATAACCATATCATGGTTAACCCATAAAAGGAGTAACATATATATTTATATATAAGAATGCACTACTTACCCAATCAGGATAAATCCCAACAGCATTATGCAATTTGCATAAAATTCCACTCAAAAGATTGTATACTGTAGAATTTAATATTTCTGGGAAAAGCAGACAATAGAGATAGAAAATAAATGAGTTATAAGTGGCCGAGAGAGGGAAATGGGACTGATTTTTAGAGGCTTTTATGAAATTTTAGGGGTGATGGATATAGTCTGTATTATGATTTTTGAAAATATAAGACTGTATACATTTGTAAAAATGCAGCCTTAAATTTTTGAGGAACGATCATACTGTTTAAACTGAAAGCAACAAACAAACAAGACAGAGATTCATGGACTCAGACAATAGTTTAGTGGTTACCAGAGAGAAGCCGGGGTAGGGGGAGGTAGATAGATAAAGGAGGGTAATATATGGTGACAGAAAGAGATTTAACTTTGTGTGGTAAACACACAATGCAATATGCATATGACATATTAAATTGTATATTTAAACATATAATTTTACAATTAAAACATAATTTTAACCAGTGCCACTTAAATAAATTTAATTGAAAAAACTCAGTGAATGTTACTCTTGGTGATAAAATTTCCATAAAACTGACTAAAAATTGATAAAAAATAAGTAAAATAAAACTACCATGTTTTGACAAAGGTGTTGAGATAAACCACTGATATACAGCTACTGGGGATGTAAATTAGTGCATCTACTTGGTGCTATTATTTAATAGTGTCTATAAAAGTTGAACATAAGTATGAACCAGTAATTTTATGAGTAAGTGTATAATCAACAGAAATACATGCAAGTATTCACAAAAAATCATGCACAAGTGAAACCATATATTTGTATTGTCCCAGTAGCCTTAAGTTGCAAACTACGAAAATGTCTACCAGGAATAGAAAAGGGCTTCTGGGTTCAGGGTAATAACGTTGCCTGATTTGTCTGTCTCATGGATAATTTAGGTTTGGAAAATTTATCACCTTAAATTACAAGGCAATTCACAAATTCGATTATCTTTCCTTATATTTTCTTATATTTTCATTCTTATATTTTCATCTTTGTTTTCCTAAGAGCTAACACGATCTTTGATACATAAAGGATGCACAATCCATCTTGGAATAGTGAAATACTGACTACATAAAACAAAGGAAGAAGGAAGGTATGAAGGAAGAAATGGAAGGAGGAAGATGGAAGGAGGGAAAAAAAGAAGAAAGGCCTTTCAGACAAAATAATCCTGTTAGAGCATTTAGAAATATATATTTTAAAAGTATATATAAAAGTATATATTTAATTTAATAAAAATTGTTTTTCTGGTCTAAAGTATGCTCAGAATTTATTCTAGAAAATAACATTATGTTTCTAAAGTCAAATTAAATTACATTATTATAAATATTAGTAATTTCAACACATTAACTTACATTCCAAAAAATTGTTGTGTATGTATATACATACATATATATATATATATATATATATATATATATATATACACACACACACATATATACATATGTATATGAAAACCTGAAATAGCAATTAACCAGTTTTGTATATATTTGTATTTCTTTAGACTTTTAGTTATTTACATCATTACTTGGATTTATTAGTACTTCATTCAAAAATGATATCCAGGTATTAAAATTTAATCAACTGTATTATTTTCTATTTATAAAAGTCTATATAGTTAATAATAATAATATTTTTGAATACCAATTTTGCTTTTATCCTCGCAGATGAATGCGGTAAATTTTCTTTTTCATAGACTTAGTAAATAATAGTGACATGGTGAAATTAGCTTATGGAACTTGAAGCTGCCTAGCAAAGATTCTGTTCCACTTACCAAGGAAGATGAAGGAAAAGCTTTGTGTAATATTTGTAAAATACAGATGAAAACACTATATTTTTATTAAACTTATTGGAGAAACATTAATTAATAAAATTATATAGGTTTTAAGTGTACAATTCAATAATGTGCAATGTATATTACTTTGTGTGTCTACACCCAAAGTGACAGATTTATTTCTGTCACTATATATTCAATCCCCTTTACCCTCACCTACCTCACCTACCTCCACACTAACCCTTTCCCTCTGGTAACCGCTACACTGTTATTTGTGTCTATAAGTTTTTGTTTGTCTTATCATTTGTTGCTTTCAATTTTGTATCCTACGTATGAGTAAAATTATATGGTTCTGAACTTTTCTGTCTGACTCATTTCACTTAGCATGTTAATCTCAAGATCCATCCACGTTTTTAAAAATGGCATTATTTTATCTTTTCTTTGGCTGAGTAATATTCCATCACACACACACACACACACACACACACACACACACACACACACACCCCATATCTTCCTTATCTAATCATCTATCAAGGGACATTTTGGTTGTTTCCATTTCCTGGCCACCATGAATAATGATGCTATGAACATCAGGGTTCATATATCTTTATGGAGAAATGTTTTCAAATTTGGGGGATAAGTACTCCCAAAAAAAGGATAACTGGGTCATATGGTAACTCTATTCTTAATTTTTTGAGGAAACTCCATACTGTTTTCCATAGTGGTTATATCATATCAATTCACATTCCCACTAGCAATGTATAAGTGTTCCTTTTTCCTCACAACCTTTCCAACACTTGTTATTACTTGTCTGAAAGCACTATATTTTTGTGAACACAAGTGTCCAAGAGTAAGAAGAATATTGCTCATTTCTGCTGTATTATCTGAATGTGCCCATTAAATGATATACTGGTACCTTTCCAGTGTTTTTGTGTGTGTATGTGTGTCCTCCTCTGTTAAAATAACTGTGACAATTTAAGAAATTTATAAAGCATATAAACTAAGACTTGAAGTCCTAATTTTAAATTCAAAAATTGTTCAGTCACCTCTAATTATTCTTATACTTTTTAATCTTTTCAAGAATAAATCTCTATTTTCTATTTAACATGACTGCATAGATAGCAGGCCATTTTACTTTGTCCATTTTGCAGAGATGAAAAAAAATTAAAATAAACAAGAAAAATTCTAAATTAAGTAGCTAATGACTTTACTTTTTTACACTGATTAATAATCACTTGTAACATGGTTATTGTCCATCAAAATAAAGAATACAACATGAGAGCTAAAAGTAATGAGTTAGCCAAACTAGTAATTTACCATATGCCTTCTTATTGTCAACCTGCAATGTAATGTATGAAAAGAATTCTTTGTCATGTTGATTTTATTAGTTATGATGTAATCTTGTCAGATTTCTATAAAATTGAGATATATTCCTTCAATTTTTAAGACTGGAAATTCAGAAACCATTGATCCAGTTTTTTCAATTATTGAAAATAATGCCATATATAGTAAATATTTAAATTTTAATTTCTGAAGTATTTCAATTTTTAATGAAATAATTTTATAACTATAAATGATCATATAAAATATAGGAACTATTACTTTAATAAGAAATCTATATTTAATAATCAAGAATTATTGCACAGAATTATTGCAAATAACCTCCAAATACTTATGTTGTCATAATCAACTTCTCTAATTTCTTCTTTGATGTTCCAAAAAATGTTAAACTTCTTACATGGAATTTATGAGGATGGTGGAGTGATTTTATGTGTCCATGGAAAAAATTTGAAATATTTTGTAGTCCAGGGAAAAGAAAACATGAATAAAACATTTTTTGATGAATAGTAACTGTCACTGATGGATTAAGTTAATTTCACAATTATTATACTATGCTAATTATATAATTAAATATTGGGCTAATTATATAATTAAATTTATTATGCTAATTACATAATTGCATAATGCCTTTTAAATACTTTAAAGCAAAATTATTTTCATGGCCTTCATGTACTAGCATATTATTTGAGCTCTGAATCATATAAAAAGCATTTATATTTGTGTTGGGAGCCCTTTGTAAGGAATTATCAGTTCCTGGAACCTCCAAGGGAGGAGAAGAATCAGTTCCTGAAATTCCAAGGGAGGAGGTTTCTCTTGGCCTTATGTTAATCCATGTTAATCGCAGCTATTGTTTCTGGATACTTGTGGTTTTGTTTTGAGCAGTTTGTTAATTCTGTCATTAACGCATGCCTCAATTTTAATATTGACTAGGTGCTCATAATTACCCATTTCTTATCCTCTATTGTATCTCGACTAAACTTAGGTTTCTCTCACGCCCACAGGTCCATGAATGTTTAGTTGCCCCCAAGCCTGAGTGAGCACTAAAATAAGGAATATTCCCTCTTATGAACTTATCTCTGGAATCAACTAACTGTAATGAGACACATTTCCTGTCAAACCAAGCTGATTATGCATCCTACTTGCTCTTTTCTTTTTTCTTTACTCAACTTCCCCTTATTTACTTCTTACTTTTTTTTTTTTTTTTTTTTAGTTTACATTCAGATATTTGCAGCGCCTGAGTTAGGAGTGTTCATTCTATTCAATAGTCTTTCTGCATGAAGTTTCGCCTTACATGGGTTTGTTTTATTTGACAAAATAGCTGTACCAATTACAAACATATATACATGCAATGGTGTATTTTCTTACACAAAACTTATGAAAAACTGATATTTAAAAACTGATATTTTCAAATTTATTATACTCACTTTTTTTATTTCATGATTTATTATGCACATACTAAAAAGTGCTGTCCATCTTAATCTGTTTTTGTTTAAAGCAGAGCTGTGCAAAAAATTTAATGACTCTCCTTTTATATCATTATTATTAGAAACTCACAAAGGATATAAGTTAATTCTATTATTTTTTTCATTCAAAACGAATGTAAGTAGAGGATTTGGAAAGTTTTTTTTTTTCTTTCATTCAAAGAAATGTTTGACATTATTTTAATGGCTATTTGAAATTCAGTTAAAAGTTTAATCTGAAGAAAAAGTAATTTGTTTTGCAGTGATAATATACATGTAATATTTGAAAGAGAACCACATTGTGGTAAATAAAAAATATGCTCAGTTAAGATACATACTTCAGTCAAAAAAGATGAAATATTCTACAACATGAACAGAAATTGTAGTCAAATTTCTTTAAACATACTTGAAACATGGTTGGCTGACTCTTTTGTAGAGAGCTTCGAGGAACATTTGGTCTCTGTAATAACTACTCAGCTCTGCTGTTGTAGAGTAAATACAGCCATCGATGACACATAAATGAATAAGCATGGATATATTTCTATAAAAACAAATTTTTGTATAGAGAAATATAAACTTTATATAATTTTAAATGTCACAAATATTACTCATTCATTTTATCAATCATTTAAATATGAAAACCTCATTCCTAGCTCCTTGGCTGCTCTAAATCAGATGGCAGGCCAGATTTGATTTGGAGGCCTAGTTTTCTGATTTTTGTTTTGGAGAAATGGAAATACAAATATCTACAATGAAGCTGTTATTAAAGTGTCTGAGCCTTTAAAGAATTACTGTATAAATCGGTGTCCTGCAGTTATGGTGCCAGATAAAATATAGGATATGCAATTAAATTTTAATTTTAAATAAATTCAAATAATTTTTTTAATTAACATGAACTAAATAAGTCACACTTATGATAAAATTCAAATTTAACTGGCTTTCTTTTTTCTCTTAAATCTAGCAAACTTGAAACAGTATTTAACTTTTAATGTAATTTAACTGTATTACCAAGAATAATGTCCAAAATTGAGGCAAAACTTAGTGATTGTATATTTAGTCTAAAATATTTATACATTTCAATAAAAAAATTATATTTAAGAATATCATCCATGTAGTAGAATTTGTTCTGAACTTAACCAGTACCTGAATATCTGAGAGAAAAGATAAAGTATTTTTTCAAAACCATAATGATCCACAAAAAAATTAATTAAAAATGTCAACAATTTTAAACATATTAACCTGATAGAAAAATCTTTGAAAAACATTGTAGATGCGGCTATAAAAACACTAAAATTAGAAGACTATATAGAAAGGAAAATTCATTTTTTTCTGAAAATGATAATACAAAATACTGACATACTATACTAAGAATCTGAAAACAAATGTATGAATATATAACAAAAATATTATGTTATTTTAATATTCATAAAATCGATATTAAATTATTTAAACATTCCTTAAAGTACTTATATATATTATTTTATAATCAATTTTCATGTTGAAAATAGTTTTGAAAAGAATTATTTTTCCTAATAGAATCAATATATCAATATAAAAACAAATGTTTGAAAATTAGAATAATTGTAATTATCTTAATGTTTCTTTTACTCTACAAAACAAGCATACTTTGAACAGCAAATTATATGGCGATCATAACCTTTTTAATACCCTCAAACCCAATTTAATCTTTACATCTCTGTTACGATATCTTTGATTAGAACGGACTAGCTTCTTTTCACTACTATTCTGTCCAAAATATGCATTTTATTTATTTATCTGATTGCCAGTCTCTTCCACTAGATTCTTGAAAATAGAGGATATATTTTATTCATAATTTTATTTCTATTTCCTAAAATACCTCGTGCAGTATTTTTCAGTATGTATTTATTAAATTGAACCTGAATCTAAAAATGGAGTTATTAAGGTTTATATTTTTATTGTAAATGTATTTTCTGTTTAAGTTTCAGATTTGAGGTTACACACCTTTGGTTTTGGTGCAATAACAAACATTCATTGTTGGAGATATATGGGATATAATTTTCTTGCATTTTCCTACATAAATAAAATAAAAATTGGGATTGTCAGGAATGGTATGTGCCTTGAAATAATACTGCACAGTCCTACTCAGCCCCAGGTAATAGAAAACATCAGATGATTTTTTTTTTTAAATCTTATCATTTCAAAACATAGAGAAGCCCCGCTGTCAGCATAGTAAATTACATTTATTTATTTATTCAAACTCTGCCTACTTCAAAATATGTTTAAATTTACTTACTTATAAAACTTATTTTAAAACTAAAAATTGTATATGTCTTGGCAATACATGTAGTGAGGTGGCACAAGTAAAAAAGTGTTGATAGCATCTTGCTTCTTTGCTTTTAGCTAGTGCCTTTCTTATATGGTTTTATATTTTCTTCTGTAATTCATATATATACAGACTTTCAGGAGTTACTGTTGTTATTGTATGAAAGTAATCTTTGGTCCATGACCTCATTTTTTTATGTCTAGGTTATACCTAATGCAGAAGTTCGTTGTTTACCATCATTTGAATGACATGGAGCCGTGATAATATTTAGCCATATATACTGTCTTTTACAAGAGAAGAAAAATTTTTAAAGAAATAAATTAAATTAATCATCTAGTAAGAAAATTTAAGTAAATAAAAATATAAAAACTTTATTTAGATCATAGTACTATGAACAGACAAGAATTATACACATTCAAACACACATGTCAAATCTTTTCCTTCTCTGTGTATATATTGTTTCATGGAAATCAATATTTTTAATATATACCTATTTAATAGAAATTATGTAAGAAAGAGTATAATTACTGGGGTAATTTATTTTACATTTGTTTAAAAAGCATTTTTTAGTAGCATTTACTGGTAAACCAGAGCTTAAACACACAAAATTAATAATTATACATAATAATAACATTATTGGAGTTCTTATGTGCAAGGAAGGAATTATAGTTACATTATAGTACATTATATTCAATATTTATTTAATTCTTAAACAACCATGTAAACACAATATTTTATTTTCATTTTGTAAATGAGAAAAGAGGCATGGAAGTTGTTCTTAAAACAACAGATTTTTATTTTAGATGCAAGAGCTTGATTTTAGTCTTTCTCTCAAATGCATTAAAATACATTATTGTTTCAAGATAAAAAGCTAAAATTTTAACTAAATATATTAAGATTAATTGGCTATATATGGAAGAGTGCAAATTCTCTTGATTTATACTGCATAATATACTAAATTGGCTTTATTTAAAGAATTGAGAAGTTTGGGGGTTGTTATTATTCACTCTTAATTATATATGTTATGATTTCAGTTTTGTTTCTAGCAATCTATAGCTACACTTTTGTTATAGATTGGTAGAAAAATAAGTATATGTTAGAAAAACTACTTTACCAGGTGAAACAGACTTTAAGTTGAAAAATACAAAACATAGTTTCAAGTTTCTTTGTCTTCCCTATCTAGAACACTGTAATTCCTTAAAATCTTTTAATAAAAATGTTTCCTACTAACCTCTTGAGCTGGGTGCTTTCAGAAATAAATCAGGTGCTTCATTATCAGGTCAAGTCTATATGGAAAAGTCTTTCTTTGGCATAATTAGTTCTCTTTTGCCATGTCTATATGACCTTAAGGATATAATAAATAAAATTAACAGTGTCCCTTCTGGATTGTGAGGGTTCACTCCTCAAAACTGTGCTTAGAAATAAATGTATGCCATTTTAGAGATATATTTTCTCTATTCCATATGATTAAAAAAGTAAGTCAACCACAATCAGCAGAATAGGCAATTGACAATTAGAATGTGTTTCAATTTGATATCAGTCAAAGCTAATTTAAAACATATTTTAGATGAAAAAAATAATCTTTGAAACACTTTGTTTTGGGACAATGAGTATAGCAAAACTTAATATATATGTAATCATCTGTTTCATAAATCAATACTTAATTTTTACAGAACTGTAGTTCTGTCTAGGCATATACTTAGTGAATATATTAATCCTTGGCTCCCATCAGGGATTAGCTATGTGTATAAATATGTATATTGACTATTATATCTCAAATGCCTTCAGAGTATTTCATTCATTGTTGCATCTATTACCAGCATCTCAGAGTGTATCATACATAATAGGAGTTAAATATCTATAGTTTTGAATTTATTTATTTTTTTGTTAGAGGAACAGTCTCTTCCTAAATTTCTATTGTGCCTTGTCTCTTTAATTTTAAATGAAATCAACAAAAACATTTTTTTAAATCACTGATTCTAGAATGAACTCAAAGCATACTCTGAAAAATAAAAGATTATTTGTTCCTTCTTATACTGAATAATAAAAGAGTTAATAGCAAATACTTTTTTGTCATTAATGCCAATATTTTGTGATTCGTTAATTATAATTTATGCCTTATTTTGAGTTGTCATAATTTATTTTTGAAAAAAAGTTTATTTAGTATATTAACAAAGTCCTGTCTCAGTCTCATTTTGTCTTTAAAAAATGTTGGGCTCATTTAAAAAAAATTATTTAATATTAGGTTCAAGCATGCAATACATTCGTTAAACATTTATATAGTTTATGAAGTGATCCCCCCAATTACTCTAGCACCCATCTGGCTCCACACATAGCCATTACAATTCTATTGACTATATTCCTTGTGCTGTATTCTACATCCCTGTAACTATTTTGTAACTACTATTTTGTACTTTGTTATTCCTTAACTTTTCTCACTCAGCTCCCCCAACGCTCTGTTCCTCTGACAATCACCAGATTGCCTTCTGTATCTGTGAGTCTGTTTTTTTTTAGTTTGTTTCTTTTGTTCCTTAGATTCCATGAATAAGTAAAATCATACAGTATTTATGTTTCTCTGTCTGACTTATTTTACTCAGCATGATACCCTCTAGGTCCATCCAAACTGTTGCAAATAATAAGGTTCATTTTTTATGGCTGAATAATATTCCATTGCATGTATGAACCATAACTTCTTTACTTAATCTTCTGTTGATGGACATTTAGGTTGCTTCCATATCTTGGTAATCGTAAATAGTGCTGTCATGAACATAGGGGTGCATAGATCTTTATAAATTAGTATTTTAGTTTTCTCTGGATAAATACCCAGAAGTGCAATTGCTGAATCAAAAAATAGTTCTATTTTTAATATTTTGAGGAATTTCTAAACAGTTTTCCATAGTGGTTGAACAAATTTACAATCCCATCCAACAGTGTAAGAGGGTTCTCTTTTCTCCAAATCCTTGCCAACACTTGTTGTTTTTTGATTTATTGATGACAGTCACTCTAACAGGTATGAGGTGATATCTCACTGTGGTTTTAATTTGCATTTCTCTGATGATTAGTGATCTCGAACATCTTTTCATTTGTCTATTGGCCATCTGTATTTCCTCTTTGGAGAAATATCTATTCAGGTCTTCCACCCATTTTTAAATTGGATTATTTGGGGTCTTTTTTTGGTGTTGAGTTTTATGAGTTCTTTATAAATTTTGGATATTAACCCCTTATCAGATGTATCAAAGGTAAATATCTTCTCACACTCAACAGAACCATTGTTCTGTTAATGGTTTCCTTCGCTGAGCAAAAACATTTCAGTTTGATGTAATCTCATTTGTTTCTTTTATTCTTTTGTTTCCCTAGCCCAAGGAGATATATCAGAAAAAAAATTTACTAATAGTAATATCAGAGAGTTTACT
Source organism: Eidolon dupreanum (assembly GCA_028627145.1). Taxonomy (NCBI): domain Eukaryota; kingdom Metazoa; phylum Chordata; class Mammalia; order Chiroptera; family Pteropodidae; genus Eidolon; species Eidolon dupreanum. Next base: position 97,517,832 of record CM053509.1, on the reverse strand, counting down.
GTTTATGTTTTCTTTTAGGAGTTTTATGGTTTCTGGTCTTACATTTAAATCTCTAATCCATTTTGAGTTTATTCTTGTATATGGTGTGAAGTAGCAGGACACAAAATTAATATTCAGAAGTCAGTTGCATTTTTATACACCAATGATGAACTATTGAAAGGAGAAATTAAGAAAACAATCCCATCTACAATTGCATCAGGAACAATTAAATACCTTGGAACCAATTTAACCAAGGAGGTAAAGACCTGTTCTTAGAAAATTATAAGTCATTGAAAAAAGAAATTGAAGAAGATACAAATAAATGGAAGCATATACTGAGCCATGGGTAGGAAGAATCAACAACATTAAAAAAGCCATACTATCCAAAGCAATCTATAGATTCAATGCAATCTCTATCAAAATACTAATGGCATTTTTCAGAGAAGTAGAACAAATAATCCAAAAATTTATATGGAACCATAAAAGATCCTGAATAGCCATGACAATCTTGAGAAACAAGGAGTAGGAAGTATCACACTACCCAATATCAAACTATATTATAAGGCTATAGTAATCAAAACAGCATGGTACTGGCATAAAAACAGATAGATAAATAGATCTATGGAACCAAATAGAGAACTCAATAATAAATCTACACCTATATGGTCATTTAATCTATGACAAAAGAAACAAGAATATACAATGGAGTAAACTCTGTCTCTTCGACAAATTGTGTTGGAAAAACTGGATGGACACATGCAAAAAATGAAACTAGACCACCTCCTTATACCACATACAAGAATAAACTCAAAATAGGCCCATTTTTAATTTGCAAGTTAAATTGCAATTGGTGGTAGAACATTAGATTCAATAAGTAGTCCTGTAAATGGTATTTTTGTTTGTTCTTATTGTTTTTTATAAAGAGAAAATATTTCTCACGTGATAGGATGAGGCAATACAATTATTTAATACTATTTTTTTGTTGTTGTTCAAGAAAATCCTGGGATCTGTTTTAAAAGTAGAGTGATTTTACAATCTTCTCTTAATTCTTCATAAATAAATTAGGTAATTTACATTTAATTCAAAATAGGTTTTATTTCTACCTAAATATTTCATGAGGTGTTATGATTGATAAAACTTTAAAAGAGAGGTACAGTATGGATACAGGCTATTTAAGAATACTTATAGGACTGCATCCCTCACAGAAAATTCAAGTTTGCCTAAAATTAATCTAATCTTCTAGGAGAAAATAGATGTCTCTGGAATCAAGTAATCAGGTTATGATTAATCACCACCATTACCACCAGCAACAAAAAACTCCAGCAGGTTCTGGACTAGATACAATTTACATATATATTAGCAAATGCAATTGGCAAAAATCTGATGTGCAAAATTAATGAATTAAATTAGATATCCTCTTGTATCCCTTGAAAGAATTTAGCTTGACCTATTTAATATTACAAATTAAGCTTCTGATAATAACAGATTATCACTTTTTAGCTAGTTCCTTACAGAAAAAAAAAAATCTTTCATTAGTCAGTGAGTACAAAGAATGAGTAACCAAAAAAGAAGTTACTATTAATGATTTAAAAGTCAAGATTCAAAAAAATCCTTTTGTGGAAATTTATAGCATGCTAAACATTATGATAAGAACTTTATGTGGATTGCCTCAGTTATTCTATCTTATTTAACTATGAGGAATACACTTATTATGCCTATTTTAAGGGTGAACATACTTAGTTATGGATGTTTTGTCTGAAAGGTGTGTAAAAGGAATAGACAAGATTCAAGATTTCTAATCCAAGAGCTTCTACTTTAACATCCAATGTTTAATTAACCAGGGAGAAAAGCCAATATATTTCTATGAGGAAAATTTGAAAAATATGATTCTCCAAATGAGAATATACTACATATGATGTTTTTTCATCACATACAGTGAGGTGAAAACCTGAAATTCTCAATGGAGACACTAATCTATTGCTAGTAATAAAGCAGATTCAAAGACAGATTTAAGATCAGTGATTATTGTACTACCATGCCTGTACATTAAATACTATTGACAACTATGCCTCCCTCAAACAAACAACAAAAAATGACAATAAAAAGAAACATAACTGAGTCTTTTTTAACATTTATGTTATTCATTTCCCCTGCCTTTTGATTTTAGTTAATAATAAAAAACATACAAACTTAAAAGTGTGTCTTAAATTGACAACTGAAACACTAAGACAAGAGACTATTTAGGGGTAAAATCAGTAAATTCATTGTATAATTCAATGAACTATATTATAATTCAATGAACTTACTGATTTTACCCCTAAATAGTCTCTTGTCTTAGTGTTTCAGTTATTTGATTGGTATTATAAATTATTATAAATAATAATGTAGCAAAATAAAGGAAGGAACTTTGTCTTGTTTACACATATCTCTAGACCCTTTTCAGGTTACTTCTACTCAATAAATCTTGTACTACTCAATAGTATTTGTCAAATGAAAAAATTACAACAATGGTCTACTTCTAATATACTTATTAAGAATTTAACGTGCAGGTCAGGAATATACTATTTTAGTATTTCAGATATATTTGAATTGTCTAAAAAAGAGTGATTTCATTTTAAGTAACAAAAAAATTCAAAGGATTTTTAAATAAATAGATTTTCTAATTATTCTTTTAAATTTTATTTACTTGATTTGATAGAATTTTAAAGTAAAAAGAAAACAATATTAAATTGAAGTTCATTGAAAAATGCACTGCAAAAATTATTTGTATGCATTTTATACAATAAAATATTTAAACTTTTTAATAACCCTTGAATATATGTGTTTTCTATTTTTTGAATAAATTTTATCTTTTAGAATAGTGTTAGATTTACAGAGAAATTTCAGAGGTAATGCAGGGACTTCACATATACATCAAGTAAAATTTCACCTATTATAAACATCTTATGTTGGTATGACATTATTGATTCATTATTACCTGTTAACTGAAGTCCACACTTCATTTATTTTCGTAGATCTTGTCAATGTCATCTTTATGTTATAGACATTTTATTGATTGTCCTTGAAATGCATTTTTAACATACTTTTTTATTTGAGAATAATTTTAGATTTTTAGAAAACATGCAGTGGTGATACAAAGGGATCCTTTATATTCCTCAAACAGTTCTCCTTGTGTTAACATTTTATGTTATAATAGTAACTGTCAACACTAAGAATTATCACATTATAAACTTTAGACATTCAGATTTCACCAGTTTTTGTACTAATGTTTTTTTTTTTCTCTTTTAAGATTCCAAGTAGGATACTGTATTACAATTAGTTGCTATTTATCCTTAGTCTTCTTTAGTTTATGACAATTTCTTTGCCTTATGACCTTGTCAGGGTTAATTAGTACTGATTAATTATTTTATACAATTATTTGAGTTTTCTCATTTTTTGCTCATGTTAAGATGAAGGTGATGAGTTTTAGGGATGAATAGCACAGAAAGAAAGTTTCTTCCTCTTTCTATTTTATCAGGAGGAACATATTAACGACACATACTATCATTGGTTATGTTATCTTTGAACATGTGGTTGTTAATGTCTTCCAAATTTTCTACTGTAAAGTTATTAGTTTTTCCTTTCTATATTCTATTATTTGTAAGTGAATCCCTAAGTCAAGCACCATCTTCAAGGGAAGAAAAGATATTAAGCTCCACTATTTAGAGATGGAATTAACTACACATGTATGTTTATTTTATACTTTGGGTCATAACCCAATACCATATTATATTTTGCTCAAATTTTTCCAGCTTTGGAAAAATTTGCACTACCTGCTTTAGTTAATCCCAGAAAGAAAAGGGAAAAGTTGCTTAGAAAAATATTGTCGAAGACGATATCTGCAACCAGAACTAGGTGCCAGTTCCAGACATATAAGAGGATTCAGAAAATTTTAGATACTCCAAATCCCAAGGCTCCTTGCAGCACAGGGCCTAGAGCGAGGGCCTCCAATGTCTGGGTCTATAATTATATAATTAAGTTTTGATAGAATTGCTAGGTAGTTAGGCAGGCATGAGAGATAGGAGCAAAGGCCCAGCTCTGTAACCATAGAAACCTACCTTGAAGACCTTCTTTATAGACCTCCCAGAAATACCTCCCGTTTTATGGTTATGAATTATTCCTATGTCCCAAGGCACAAAGGCCATAAAAGCTGCTGGCTTAAACCACAAATGTGAGTGCAGAAAAGTATAGGCATAGGAGGACTTGACACTGATCTATCCTGTTTTGAAGCATTGTCCAATGATCTCCAAGAAAGTCTAGATGAGATTGCAAAAAAGTATAGTTCAATTACAGGATAAAATTGACTCCCTAGCAGCCATCACCTTACAAAACAGATGAGGGCTGCCAGCTGAAAAAGGAAGTCTGCCTCTTTCTAGATGATGAATGTTGTTTTTGTTAACCAATCAGGAATAGTAAGAGATGCAGCTAAAAAGTTAAAGGACAAAGCCAAGAAAATTGGAGAGTACCAAGCAAATTCTTGGGACATCTGGCTAAAAACAAACTGTGTTACCTGACTCTTACACTTCATAGAGCCTCTAACCTTTATTTTTCTCATTTTGACCTTTAGGCCTTGCATACTGTGCCAGATTTCTTCTCTCCTCCAGGACCATTTTTGCACGTTTACCAACCTGTCTATTGCAGAAGTCATGCTACTTCACGCCACACTAACAAGCCATCTAGCCAGCTGAATTTACCAGTCAAGGCCACATTCCAGTTAACTATCCACTACTGAATCCCTTTCCAAAAGATCTCGCTGCCCCTATTCAGTAGGAAGCAGCTATAGAAGACCAAGTGACTCTCCCTATTTCATAAAACAAAAGGCTGGAATGTTAGATCCAGGAGGGTCCTATCTCTAACCTCCATTATGGGAACCAGACTTCCCCCCTAACTTTTGTGTGGGAACTGGTTTTTGCAAAGTTCAGGTTGGCAACGCTACATACTCACCTCCCACTTCACTAGACTCTCCTCTCTTCCCCACCAATTTACCTGCCACCAAAAAAAGCCCACCTTAAGCCCCATATAAGTTTCAGGTCCCCTTGCACTTGAGGCCGACTCCATCTTTAGCTCAGCCCTGCTGTCACTCTGCTACAATAAATCTTGCTTAACTCCTTCCGCCTTGTGAGTTCCTCCTTCAGCGAACCTAACATAGAGAAATAAGGTTAGTTAGATATAAATAATTAAATATTTTTGGTATAGAAATGTGTTTTATTGCTTTAGGTCTGAAATGCACTGATATGCAGTCATTCAAAATGTCTTAAGTGGTAGTAGAAGATAGGCAAATAGCAAAAGCAATGCACATTCTACTTTGTAACTGCAAAGTGATAGTTATTTAATACAACTAATTAAATCCTCTGAAATGTGACTCAGTGACAAAATCTATTATCTATTTTGAATTATTAATAGAGGCATCTTTTTGCCTATTACCAAAAAAAAAATAATAATAATATTGTGGAACACCAAATTTTAAGCAATTGTTAAGATTTTCATTAATTTCATTAGAAAAGCCTTAGCAATTTTATCTATATACTTTATGGTGGTATTGCAAGTGATAATGAAATCCATGAGTCAATAAAAACCCAAAAAGTAAATAAATATGATGAAAAATTATCTTTATTTTATGGAGCAAAAACAGCATGTCCATTTAACTCTTCCAGGGTTAGTATAATGATTTGTACATGGAGGACACAGAATTTCCATTTCTCACAACTCTGAATAACCAAGAAAAATAATCTAATCAAACTGCGCATTGTTTCCTGCCATACCTTCATTACCTTTATAAAGTTAGTTATGTTTACAGATTGAATTAGTAACAGCAGCTAGACTCCTTCACTTTATACAGAATACCACATTTAGCACAGATAAGCATACGGCAAATATAGTCGATATATAAGTCCAATTTAATAATAATATATCAGTGCTAGAGTAGAGCACTGAAAATATAATTTATTCTCTCAGCCTTTCATTCAATGCTTATTGATCATATGAATAAAGATGATGATTCAAAATTTATTTCCATCCCAGAACTTATTAAAGTTCTCTAGGGGGTTCTAATTGTCTTCAAATAAAAACTAAACTTCTACATATGGTCTTTTCCTAAATCACATTTCTTCCTACACTCACATCTGTATATGATCATCACTGAGTTCCTCAAAATCACCTTTTATGATCTAAGATTTTTCTTGCTTTTATGCTTTTATTCATACTATTTCTTTTCTTTTTCCTTTTTATCAGGAACATAGAAAGTCCTTCTAGACCTATGACTGTTTATAACTGAAGTGAAACACTAACTCTTCAGATAATTTTCAACTCCCCACCCTTTCACCTCATACTCTTTCCACACTGTTTCAATTGGGAAAATAATTCTCCCTGATGTGTGAAATTTCTTCCACCAGCTTCTAACTCTGAACTAGATCTCTGTTCCATCTTCACAGAGACAGTCCTGGGACTAGATAAGCAATTATAAAATGCATTGTAAACAATAAAATATGGGCACACTGCAAACTGTTGCAGCCACTATAGAAAACAATATGGAGGTTCCTCAAAAAATTAAGAATTGTTCTACGATATAATCCAGCAATCCCTTTACTAGGTATTTACCTCAAAGACTTGAAAACACATATCTGAAAAGATATTTGCACACCAATGTTTATAGTAGCATTATTAATGGTGGCCAGGATATGGAAGCAACTGAAGTGTCCTATGATAGATGATTGGCTAAAGAAACTATGGTACATATATACAATGAAATATTACTCAGCCATAAGAAGAGATGAAATACTGCCATTTGAGACAACATGGATGGACCTCGAGATAATCATGCTAAGCAAAATAAGTCAGACAGAAAAAGTTGAAAACCACATGATATCACTTATATGTGGGGTATAAACCTAAAAAGAATAAATGAACAGGACAAACAAATAGAGATTCATGGACATGGACAATAGATTAGTGGTTACCAGAGGGTAGAGGGGAGAGAAAAAGTAGATGGGATAAAAGCGGTCAAATGTGTGGTGACAGAAAGAAATCTAACTACGGGTGGCATACACACAATGTAATAAATATATACATACATATATACACACACACACACACACACACACACACACACACACATACATACACACACACACACACACACACACACACACACACACCTTATTGTTAAATCGTACACCTGAAACTTACTGGATTTCATTAATTGATGTCGCAGTAATAAAAATAACTAAATTTAAAAATTTAATTAATTTTTAAAAATGAGACCTGGATTACTGTTAACCCAGAATTTAATACCTATAAAAACTACCTTATAATATGTTCATACTATAAATTACATGTGGCATTTTTTCAAAATGTGATAGATATATATGTACTGAGAAGAAAAAAATTTATAAGGTATATATCATCATAGGGAAAAGCATTTTACAGAGGATACTCACGATATATTTTAATGTATGCAAAATACTAGCTACATGTGTGTGTTTATATTATATAAATATGTGAAAATAAAGGAATAGGTTTGGAAGAAAAATACTTATGGGCACAAATGATCTTCTACTTGAAACAGTCAAATAGAGATATTCTTACAATGTTTTCAAGTCTCCTTTTTAACAATATCTAGGTTGATTTTTCCCTGTCTCTTTTGCTGTTAAAAATTCTGTTTTTAACTGTGGAAGACTCAAGTAATAAAATGACAAAAAGAAGACTCAGTATTGATTTCCAAGGAAATTTAGGTTGGCATAGTTTAACTGTATCATTAAACCAATACATAATAGAAGAACAGATTTTAGAATAAATTAAATTATAATACAGTGTTCTGGAAAGGAAGAAAGGGAGGGAGAGGAGAGGGAAGGAAGGAAGGAAGGAAGGTAGGAAGGAAGGAAGGAAGGAAGGAAGGAAGGAAGGAAGGAAGGACCAGAATTTAAAAATCATGTAAGAACTGAGGCATAATTATAAGACAGATTTCTAATAATCTCAGGAATTATAAACATGTTAAATGAGTTGTTAAATTAGACACAGAAAAACAGGGATATAAATATTGAAGAAATAATTCTTCTACAGACTTGTCAAATGAGCATTTCTACAAAACAGATTTATATTATAGTGCACAAGGATACTCTATCATTTCCTCCTGGACTGTGGGTCTTGCCTAACACTTTTTTACTACTTAAGTTTTATTATTATTATCATGTATTTCAATGAAAAGAGAAATATTGCATGAAAAAGTGGTAGCCTATTTCAAGCTTCCCAAAGCCATTGGATAGACAATTTACATTTAAGAGATGGTTGACATTTACTGTGTATATGTGTAGTGAATATTATAATAAGAACATATTATGAGATGTTTTGTGGTTAGAACCTGCTTGTATATACAAACAAATACAACATTTTCATTTCCTGATAAATTGCATATTGATTTCATATATTTATTAACTCTCAATCAGAAGTTAATAATTCATGTATTTGTAACATTTAGGTGGAGTAGAGTGTGTATCTTCCAACTACCCCTATAAATCTCTCTCAAATCAAAAGAATAAAATCTTTTAGGATTATAATTTGAAAAGGATTACTTTTTTAAGAAAAAAGAAATGAAAGCTTTTGTGCATTTATAATTTATTAATATTATACTCAGCCACATTTTTCTCTTAATTTTTGATTATGTTTAAAAGATATATCATTTAGAGTGCTGTACAATATACTATAATTTAGAGTTCTATAACTTGTAATTCAAGGTTACTTCATAAATATACTCATGAGATTAGTTTCATTGATTAAACAATCTTCAGCATGGGCTTCAGAAAACTGTTATAATAATAAGCTAACAAATATTTGCATATTTTGAAGTTCACAAAGTACTTTTCCATACATTATATTTAATAATTCCATGATATTTAATGCATATTATCTATATTTTACAGCTCAGGAAATTGAAGCTCAGAGAGGTTGAGACTCACCCAAGGTCACACAGCTAATAAATAGTAGAGTGAATATTTTAACCCAGTACTTATGACAATAAAAACACATTCCTTACACTACAGTAAATTGCCTTCAATTTAAATATGTTAAGACATACAATACATACTCTAATTATACTTAATATTTATATGGAACTATGTGTTAGTAAAAAAGTGGCTTTGAGATATAGTAGTTGGGGAAATAGAAACATCATGAGTACAAATGATTTTCTCAGGGTCATTGCAAAGTTGTACTGCAGTGTTTACTGTAAAACTCTCATTTTATTTTTCTGTATATTAGGTTTTGCTTCCTAATACAATATATAGATAATGAAGGACATTATCATGAATAGTTACTAGACAAAGTACATGTTTATTAAATTATTTTTCAAATAATTAATGATACTATTTAACTTTATAGCTATGTCTGCTTTTTCAGTTAAAATTGAATTGAATAAGAATATTTGAATGCTAACCTAGTAGATATTACTTAAATTGAAAGCCTAAGGGAATGAAAAATAAATTTAAAAAAGAAAGAAGGCAGAAGAAGAGGAGAAGGAGGAGGAGTAGAACTTACATATGACCCCTTTAAAGAGTTAGTATTACGCTTTGTGTGACAGGGGATGATGTGTGAAATTAAGAGTACAGTCCCTAGTGTGAGGCTGAATGTGCCTCTTACTAGCTATTTGAACTTTGACTCTTCTCTCTCTCTTTTTTTTTTTTTACTTTAATTGAGAAAAAATTAGCATATCTCACTGTGTAGGTTTAAGGCATATAGCATGGTATTTTGACGTCCATATTGTGAAAAGATTACCACAATAAGTTCAACTCATCCATCTTCTCATTTAGATGCAATAAGTAGGAAAAAAAGAAAAGAAAAAGGAAAAAAGATCTCCTTGTGATGAGAACTCTGGATTAACTCTCATAACTTTCTTACATATATATCATGCAGCAGTGTTAACTTGATCATTATGTTGTGCATTACATCCCTAGGACTATTTATAACTACAAGTTTGTACCTTTTGACCACCTTCCTTCATTTCTCTCTCCTCCAATTCTCGTGACCAAATGGGCCTCAAAGATTCAAAGATGAAAACAAAACAAAGCTTTTGATGGAAAATATGTGGGTGGAAAATATATTTCTATGGGTGTATCTAATTTGGTAGGTTTGATTGTGCCTGGTTTTATCACCTGTTCAGATGAGATTTTTTTTTTTTATCTTTTGTAGCACTGATAACCAGGAGAAGCCATTAAAAAGCCACTGGCTATTTTATTTTTCATCAGGCAATTTTCAAGGATTTTATTTGTTTGATATTATTTTTTTTATACTGTGGTTCATATAAGCAACTTTAATGGGTGATTAATATACAGTAGTTAGACTTCACCTGCATAGAAATTTTTCCGTTTTATGCTCTATGATCTGAAAAAAAAATGCTTTTCGAATTGTATAAGATATGTCTACTGTAAACATTGCTTAATTTTTTTGCTCTTAATTAAAAAAGTTTTGTTGAAAACGCTATTGATTATTGCAATCTATATAGTGCATTGGATGGTTTTTTTTGTCAACCTGATCTCTTATGTTACCAATGTGTATCGTCTCCTCCCTAAAGTGTACTTAATCTTTGCTTTCTTTGCACAATGTCTTTGGTTGCAAGTCATAAGCTTGAGGTAAATAAAATTCCAGTAATTTCCAAGAATGTGGTGTTGGTGCTTTTAACTACTCTATAATACTTTGGAATATTGTAACATAATATTTGTGTTTAGTTTCATTGGTCCTTATTAACAATCTAGAATTATGATTTCCAGATATGTCTTAGGTAAGAGATTAAGCTTGAGATACATTCTTCATTTTTTTGTTTTGTTTTGTTTTGGTTTTCTAAAAGCTGTGTGAATTTTAACGGAGTAGAGAGAAACTTGCCTCTAATAACTTCAGAAAAGTAATTTCAAAGTATGACACATTGGTATTTTTAGAATTGATTTAGATTCAATAATTCAGTTACTAAGACCTTCAGTCTTTAATCAGTCCCTACTAGTGCTGCCTTTGACTATCATATACTCCAGGTAGTTTATTTACCTGTCAAGTTTAATAATTTATCATAAATATTTACCTTGTTAATTCAGAGGCTGACCTTGTTCTTTTTCAAAATGTTATGGGCTATCTTTACCCCTTATGTATTTCCTCAGACTCTAGCACATTTTCATTTTTAAAATGTACCTACTCATCTAGAAAAACAAAGATTTTAGGTAAATGTTGTTTAAATTCTTATGGCAATTTAGTACAGTTTCAAGCAATTCCTTGAATCATTCATGCTAAGGAGGATTACTGTCAAACTGAAGATAGGATTTGTAACCTCAATAGAGGGAAACTATCAGAAATATGCCATTAGCTTCTTCTTCAATTCCTTTTAAATGAAGGTACAGAAGGAAAGAAGAATTTTAATGCACAAAAATAAGCAAAGTATATCTTAAATGGTTTATAATAGTTTTTGTTAACTACTGATTACCAAAATCCAATGGCAATCTTTTGTGATTAGAAGGACCTAAATACTCAAGAATACTGTTTGCTATAAATGCCAAAGGGAAATTCTTACAGAAATGAGCAGAAACATAAAACAGCTGAGAGCTATTTTGTGATTAAATTGACTGTAATGTCAATCAAAACTGTCTGCATTAAGAGCCAGAAGGTATTTTAAGGTCGATTTATCTTGTATCTGCTTCTCTTAGCCAGAAAACTTCATAACTATTAACTCTCTTAGTGCAAGTAATATCACATCTATAAGAACCTTTTCAAAGGTTAATGCTTTAATCAGTCATCACAACTTTAGATTAAATCCATCAGCTAAATAGTCACCAAGATAGAAATGGAAACCAGCCTAGTTGAATTTTATGCAGATTTCATAGGGAACTGTAGCATATGGGTGGTGTTTTCTCTGGTGAGTATATGCATGATTGAGACCCAACTTGGTGGCTTGATGCAGAAATAGAAAAGGTCTCTAAATATCTGGATGAAATCTTTAGTGTGACACTTTTCATTTTAACCCCAGCCATACTCCCTGTTGGTTCTAATGTTCAGAATTGGACTTTGAGCTCCTTTGGCCTTAAGGACCATCCTTGACTCTGCTATATTAACTCCAAATGCTTTCCAATTATTTCAGCTTGAAGTCAATCCTGGCTGCTTTGAGTAGACCAAGTGAACTAACTCATGCCCCTGAGATCCAACACTAATAGTGACCAATCTAATCAGGACTACCAGGAGCAAAGTACTTCTGATCTACAAAATCATGGGTTAATAATAGCTTAGTGTATAAGTATGTTTCTGTTTTATATTTATGTAAATTAAATATACTAAAAATTAATATATAAATAAGTGATCCACAGTTAATATTTGGTTAAAGCATGATATATTATATATAGATAAATGATGCATACCATTTTATCACATGTGTATAAAATGGTTTTAAAAGTTGAAAACTGTTTATGAAATCATGGTAAATAAAAACCTCTCTATAAAACTATACATATTACAGTTTCATTTGAATTCAGTATCTACTACAATGCCTAGTACATGGCAGCTACTCAATGCATATTTCTTGAACTAATACACATTTTAAAACAAAAAATAATAAAGATAAAATTTGGTATTTATTTAATTATCTCTATTCCTTCATAAAATAAGCAAAAATGAAATAACAGAATAACAATGAATTTTCTCTGGATGATGGGATTATGATTAATTCTAAGGTTAATCGTCTCTAGAATTCTGCTATTGTTCTAAAATTGTATGTTCCCTAAGCTTCATTTATTACACATTATCACACACGCACACAGACACACAATCTAGTATGGTCGAATAGAGGGGATGAATATACCTCTAAGTAAAGGGGCATAGCACAGAAATACAAATACAGATAAAGTTTTCTAGGGAAAACCTTATAAGCAGAATAGTATAAAGCACTACAGTTCCCACAGTTCTTAATGTTTCACACTTTAGGTTAGACATAGATAATCTGCATGCACAGTGGTCAATATTACAATTAAGAGATAACTGCATGCATATATTATACTCTGCACACAGTGTTGCATAAGAAACCTCCAATCTCGGTGGCTTAAAATTATATGCTTCTGTTTAGTTCATAAAGCTGCAATGCAGGTAGACAATTCACCCAGATTTGGCTGGGGAACTTTTTCTGGTCATGTTTGGGATCACTCAAATCTGGTACTTGACTGGCTGTCATCTTGAAAAATAGAGGTAATTGAGCCATGTATTTCTCTTCTCCCAGTGGCCTAGTTTGAACATCCTTTTCTATTACAGTTGGAAAAGTTCAAGAACAGAAAATGAGCATGTGAAAAATTTTCCAAGCTTCTTATGATATTACATTTACAATTATCCCTTTGAGCAAAGAGCCATGTGGTTAAGTCAGAGAAATAGGACTCTGTAAAGATATCTGGCAAAGGACACCTAGAGAGAGAAGAGTGAAAAATCGGGAACATTAACAACAGTCTACCACAGAATAACTATGTAACAATGTAAACTTATTTATCCGGAAACTGGTCATATTAAAATGGGCCAAACTTCAGAACCTAGTGATTGTTATCAGTTTCTACTTCTTTGGAGCTAACTCATATTTGCTGAGTCAGATCTATTAAGTTACTAAAATAATATAGTA
>CM053509.1:97362132-97504096 GCA_028627145.1 Eidolon dupreanum | reverse complement strand
GAGATGTTGGGAGCCCTTTGTAAGGAAATATCAGTTCCTGAAACCCTGAAGGGAGGATAAGCATCAGTTCCTGAAATTCCAAGGGAGGAGTTTTTCTCTCGGCCTTATGTTAATTCATGTTAATCGCAGCTATTGTTTCTGGATACTTGTGGTTTTGTTTTGAGCAGTTTGTCACGTACTCAAGCTGTATAAGTATACGTGCTAAATAAACTCGAGGCTGCAGCTTTGACTGTATGCCCTCCCGAGATCTTTCTCTCTTCTCTGTCTTTTTTTCCTAACCCTAGCTCCCCCACTCAGGACCGTTCGACTCTGCCCGGCTGGCTCCAGCAAGTAAATGAGTCTCAGCCCTGTAAATTTGGGTCTCCTCTTTCCACCTGTGGTCCATGAGCACTCATGAAATATTACTATTGGCTCTGATTAGTAACAAGTCATTCACTTCTCCACAGGGATGTCTGGGGATGAGGCATGCAAAATATCCTATGGAGCTGGGTCATATGGGAAATAAAGTTTAAACTCCTGCCATAAAACTTTAAAACATGAATTAGGAGATATTTGTCAATACTTGTAACAGAATAATGAAAATATTTAAAAACTTTTGGCCCTACACAATTCTTCTTATGTTATATATTTATATACTCACTCACAAGCAATCAAATTCTGCCACTTTACACTTTGAGTTGAGATGAACTATAGTGTGTTTGTTTTTCCAGAACAATCAGTTCCACAGGGTTACCAGAATTTCCATTTTGTCTTCATAAGCAACCTCTAGGGGCAGACAAGTTTGGTCATGTAACCACTCAAGCAAGGTCAATGTCCAATTTCATATAAGTCTATTATCCTTGATCTAAGTAATATGAACTGTCAGTCCATTGGAGTCACATAAATTATCCATAAATACACTGAAATCAAAACAAGCAAAAAGTGAACTGCCCATACATTAGCTAAAGTTTTTTTAAAAGGAGTTTCTTCTTCCCTTTGGGAAAAATACTCATATAATGCTTTTCTTCAAATTTCCTTCACCATCCTCTTAATTCCTATGCTTAGAATCTCACCCAACATGGAAGGAGGTATGACCATGCTGATTAGAACTGAAATGTATTGATGCCTTAAGTTTTTATAACTGGTAGCTTCCCTACATTTATTTTTGTTAGATATAGTTAGTGTTCTCACAACTTATGCAAATATTTTTCATTTTTCAAAATATATCATGATTTTCTTTACAGTGCTCTTTTTTTGACCCATTTCTTAAGGTATTTATGTTTGTCCACGATTGTGGTGCTGCTCAGATGCTAGAAGAAACTCTAAATATACTTTTGTTTAAAATTGTATTTGCTTGTCCATGAGAGGTTCTGTTGGCCACAGGCTCCACTTGGCCGGGATTCTGCAGGGAGAGGGCCTCAGAGAAGTCTTCTTTAGATCTCAAGTTTGTATCAGCAAAGGTATGTATCTACCACTAGAGATCTAAAAAAACAGGCAATTTGAAAGAGATGAATTTATCACACAGAAAATTTCCAGCTTGACAGGCTGCTAATAAGCAGAGAAAAAGAGGTTATAGTTCAAATCTCTTGAAGGAAAAAAAAAAAAAAAACAAGTAAACAGACACACACACAAACAAGCAAACAACACAAGAATTCATAAGTATTATGGCCAATAAGTAAAAGATTGATGGAATTAAAAGAGCAAGGGAGCTAGTCAAACTGGGACTCTCCTTGGCTGCTCAAAAGAGTAGCAAAGCAGATGGGTTGATTAAACACACACACACACACACACACACACACACACACACACACACACATACACGTGCATGTATGCAAATTTGATTTGGCTGTTGTACTAGAACACAGATTTAGGCAAGCCAGAATACACTAGTTTAAATGTATAATAGTTATGCTAACTGAGGAGATGAACTAGAATCATATAAAATGTTCATTTAAAACTAGGGAAGGCAGAAAAAGGAAGACAAAAGAAAAAAGAACAATGACATTGGTTTAATGTTATAAATTAACTGCAATGAAAACAACTACATACTCTGTGGTGTAATTGGGATATTTTAGGGAAGGGTAAATTAATCTGAAGTGTAGTTCTTTGGCTTGTCCTATCCAAAATGGTCAAGGCAAGGTAATATGGATTATTCAATGCAAGTTAAAATGTTTTAAGGAGATATAGTTGGAGTTTAAACCTGTAACCTAGTGGTCCTGAATATATGTCCATAAATCTAAGATGTAGGATTATAACACCACTTAAAGAAATGTCAGACCATCTTTAGTCCCTTTCATATTGTCAGTCAAAACTTTGGGAGTGTGTGTGAAGGGAATAAATTGAACAACTAGTGTGATTTGAGGTGAGCCATAGGGTAAGAATGAAGCTGAAAATTTCTTAACCCTCATTATTCAACACTTTGTACAAAAATAGGGATGCCAGTCATGAAGGAAACTGAAATTATCTTGTATTCCTTAATTGATATGTTACTGTGATCTTGAAATTGTAATTTTTTGCAAGCTAACTTGTGCTTAATGAGATTTAGAGAATATAATCTTAGTCATAATTTTCTATTCTAAAAAGAATATATTTAATTAGAAATACAAAAATAATTAAAATAGTATACTGATCACTTAAAGATGATAAATGAAACAACATCTTATCTGCCCAGCATGACCTTGTAGATTTTGAGTCATCTGAAGTAAAAGGGGTATGACAATATACCCACAAAATGATTATTATAAAGTCTTCTCAAATAATATATTCTAAGAGAAATAAATCAGAAAAAGTTGAGAACTCTATGATTTCTTTCATGTGGGTATAAAATTGAAAGCAACAAATGAACAAAACAAACAGAGAATCATGGACACAGACAACAGTTTAGTGATTATCAGAGGGAAAGAGGGGGAGATGGGTAAGGGTATAGCTGATGGAAGGAAATTTAACTTTGGGTGGTGAACACAATGCAATATACATATGACGTATTATTGAATTGTACACTTGAAGCCTATATAATGTTATTAACCAACATCACCCAATAAATTTAATTTAAAAAAATAGAAGGGGGTATAATTTTGTAGACAACACAAAAAAATAAAAATAATTAATTAATAATGAAAACTTTTGCTCTTCAAAGACATTAAGCAAATGAAAATGTAAGCTGCATGTTAGTCATATGTCTGATTATTAACTTTTTTCTAGAATGTATAAAGATATAAATGACTCTGCCCAAATTGTAATTCAACAGACACTCCCATTCATGACTCCTATGAACTCTTTTCTTGTGGAGGCTGTAGCAATCTCCTCTCATGCGTCTTGGAGATTCTGGACAAACTATCAACATTTGATACAGAAACTGTCCTGTAGGCCATGTATTGCACACCGTTAGGATATTGACTTAGCTGCATACTGGATTCTTCTGGAGACATAGGCTGTCACATGTCTCGAGCCTTTGACTTTTTGTATGCTACTGTCCGTTATGCCTTGAGTCATAGGGCAGCACCTCCTGGTTTGGCAAGGCCATGAAAGTCTCCTTATAGGAAGGAATATGCTACTTACAGGATACACTAGAATCTGGGCTTCCTGGCATATCTATCTCACCTAGAGTGAGAAATGGCTTGTTTTGTCCTCAGTCTTTTGCCAAATATAATGAAAATGTTGAAGGTCCCTCCTCTCACAGACCCATTACCCACCTGGGGAATTATTTGAGATCAACTGAGTGAACCGAAGAGAGGAAATTTGTTTACTATATGGATGGTATTGCCACCATCACACATGATGAGGCCTATTACAGAGCTTTTGCCATGTATTCCCTAACCAGGATGTCTCTGATCAAGGACAGTACCCAAGGCTCAGCCAAACTAGCTGGATTTTAGGTGGTCACCTTAGCACTAGAGTATTCCATAGCTAACAATGGGCTTAATCTGCACATTTTCACAAACCTTTGGGCCATTGCCAGTGGTCTAGTGTCTGGTCCAGACAAATGGCAATAATCCCTTATTCAAGTTACTGTTTTGGAGTTGAGAATTCTGGTAACTTTTTGCCTTACAGATGTCCCAAAATATAAGCCGTCAAACATGTATCTGCCATAACACAAGGCATCAACAAGACACTCCTTATCACTTTCATTTTTCAAAACATTGATGATAGTGACCAAGGCACACATTTCATAAAGTGCAAAATGCTCACCTCTTACACAAGGCACTAAATAGAATTTTAATCTTTTACTGCTCTCAGGCTACAAGCCTCATAGTTTACTTAAATAAGTTTAAATTCAATCATCAAAGGTGAAAGAGAATCTATATCTATTTTTGATATTTGACCACTGACCAATTTCAAGTCTCACCTCCCTTTATCACACTTCTGGGCAAGCTAATAAGCAAGTCCAGGTGCTCACTCCCATGACACCAATAGACAAATCTACCCAGTGTATGTGAACCCTAACCTTGGCCCCAGCCTCTATCACACACACAAAAAAAGACATTTGCCCTTTCTTTGTTCAAGTCATTATTACACTAGTCTGGGTTCCTTCTCTACATAATCAGAAAGTCTAAATATATGAGTAAGAAATCTCTTGGTGCATGTGTTACATCATCTGTCTCAACCTCCAAATGAATTTTAGATAAAGGGTGGGCCAATATCACATTCTCTGCACCAACCACAAAGTAGAGTCCTAAAGGGAGTAAATAGTTAGATGTCACTGAGCTAGTTACTATATAGCCGTCCCAAACTACTTCATCATAACTGTTACATTGTGCACAGAAATCTATGTATTGTTAAGACTATGGGGCTGTTAACAGAGCATATTTATTTTCGGTTTCATTTAAGTCTATTCCACAAAGCCACAGTTTGTGGTATGGTCACAAATTAATAATTGATTAAATGAATATTTATTTAATGTGTACAGTGCTATGCAATGCAAAAGATAAACTAATTGAAATCATTAAGTTGCATGTTTCTGTCATAAAAAAATTTATAACTGTAAAGGGAAATAAAAACTTTACTAATTTAAACCTGTTATGTGCAAGAACATGATAAATTTTTCAGTGTATTCAAGTCTTGAAAACATTTATTACTGGAGAATATGAAAATCCTGGTTCAGTGTTTTAGATCAAAATTTTCTGTATTCACAATAGCTAATGTATTTACTTTGTGGAAGTTATTCTGATATAATAAATTTTTGTAGAAGTCAAGCAATTTGAAAAACTATATACATAGAAAAAATAAATAAATGACAAAGGTAAGGAATGAAATTATACATTTTGAATAGCAAAGGCTCTGCATTGCACCTGATAAATGCATCTAATATTTTATTGAAAATATTAGAAAAAAGGCTGGAAGTAGATCAATATGCACCTAAAGAGGACTCAAATGCCAAATTAATACATTATAGAACTGACATGAGCATTACCAAATTAAAAACAGCATTAAAGATGATTATATAGATGAGTGCATAACCTATAGGTTGGAGATTGAGAATCTAGAAACAGATATTTCTGTTATGAGATTATTGGCAGGATTTTAGAAAAAAAAAAAAAAAACAACCCTAAACTGAGGAGGAAACAATGCCAAAAGGAAAGAATATATAAGGAAGATTTTATAAATAAATAACATAAGTAAGCTTTATTAAAGTGCTATGGGTGTATCTATAAGTGATCCCATTTAATTATTAAGTCTTCATTATGTGTTCAGTTTTATAATATAAATAAGGAAAATTAAGATTAATTTGCTTTCAAGAAATTATGTCAATTACCATGTCAAGCAGTTTAAAGATCTATATTAATCATCACACAAATTTTGTCAACAGAAAATTTTTACTCTACTTTCTAAATAAAAGAAAAATCCAAATTCCAAAGTCTGTGTTTTGCACGTGATATGAGATTTAAAGGTCAAACTTTTAGTAAAGGATATGACACTTAGTATTTATCAGAATAAAGGGAATTAGTAAATGTGCATCTTGAGAATATAAAAAGTAAATATGAAAGCAAAAATTATATTGTTTTCTACTGCTACAACTTAGCCAGGGAGAAAGAAATATACTCTGATAGATATATATATATATAGATATATAGATATATAGATATATATCAATAGATATATTTATATAGATATATAAATAGAGAAATTTTCTATATATTTTGTCTTTCATGAATCAAATCCTTTT
This sequence comes from Eidolon dupreanum, assembly GCA_028627145.1. NCBI lineage: Eukaryota > Metazoa > Chordata > Mammalia > Chiroptera > Pteropodidae > Eidolon > Eidolon dupreanum. The sequence goes on along the minus strand of CM053509.1, from coordinate 97,497,954 downwards.
TATTATAATTTTAAAAACATAAACTAATATTATAATACTATAAATTTTAATATGCTATACAAAGAACCCTGTATATTGTGTCCTCATATGAACTTGATAAGGGCCATATTCAGATGTGAGCATGCGCACACTTTTCATTCCATGCCTTAAATTATTTGATAGTCAATTGCATGATAAATTTAAACCCACAGAGTTATTAGTATCAAATAAAAATGCATGCAAATACTTATCCAAGTATCCAGCACATAATAAGGACTAAATAAAAAGTCATTTGGTATTATTTTTCTCTACCAATAAACTATTAACTCTATAAAAGCAAAGGCTTGTGCCTCTTTTACTTACCATTATAACCGTGATACTTAGCATGACTTAAATTATAATATATGCAATATAGTTTTGCTAAATGAACACACGCAAGTAAATAGATGAATTAAATATATGTATATGTATATTTAGTAGTTTTTCAAAATTTGATTGTTTTAGTTTAATTATGAAAGAGTATAATTGAAATAGTAAAATTTAGCATATCTTCTACCATGTCCTTTCGATTAGGCATATCCTTTCACATTTAATTTTAAATCCACTCCCCTCACTATCTGGCACATTTAGAATTATGTAGGTACAATATCCAAGAAAATGAGAACATCATTCAAACAAATGTATTAAGTCCTTTCAGTAATTAAAATATCTTGCCTAGTGAGATCTCAAGATAATTCTGTGAAGAATAAAATATACTGAGCAGAAATTAGATATCTTTGTTCAAAATCAGGTTCTTTCACACAGTGTTTAAACAAAAACAACTCAGTTTTTACGCTTCCATTTCTATATTTAAAGAATAATTTAAGTTGTTTTATGAAATGTTTATTTCAGTTCAGTACAATTCCATTTCATTCAAGTCGATCTAGATTGTTTTTATTAAATCCATATCATATATCTAATACTGCCATCTGGAAATAAGTAGGACAGGTAAGACATGATTCTAACAAACATGATTACTGCCAATGCATTTACGTATTGTCTATGAATGCTTTTGTGCTACAATAGTAGTGTTGAGTAGATGGAAGCAACCTAGATGTCCATGGACAGATGAATAAAGAAGATGTGATATATACACACACAATGGAGTATTATACAGCAATTAAAAAGAATGGAATCTTACCATTTGTAACAAAATGAATGGACCTCGAGGGTATTATGTTAAGTGAGGTAAGTCAGGCAGAGAAAGACAAAAACCCGCATAATTTCATTTATATGTGGAATCTAAAAAAAGAAAAGAACAAACAAAACAAAAATATACTCAAAAACAGAGATCAAAAGTTTGGTTAACAAAAGGGAGGGGATGAAGGATGGGTGAAAAGGGGAAAAGGAATATAGTCAATAATATTGTGATAAGTTTGCACAGAGACAGATGATTAGTAGAATTAAAGGGTTGATCACATTTTAATGTATAAAAATGTTGAATCACTATATTGTATACCTGAAACTAATATAACCAATATAGTATTGTATACCAACTACACTTAAATTATTTTTAATTGAATAAAAATAAAACAACAGAAAACATTAGCTATACATTTAATATTTATCAACAGAAGTCCCCTTATCAAAAATTCTTGCAAAAAGTAAGTCTGAAAACACAAAATTAGCCTCTGAAGTGAATAAAATTCCTCCTTAATACCATAGATACACAAGTTTAGAGAATTCCTGGATCCCTGCAACTATTGTACACATTTATTCCTATAAGTTATGCTTTATCACATATCATAAATTATATAAATAAGAGTAGATTATATTATTTAACTATTCATCTTCTGATTTCTGGAAATGTTTTTAGGTACATTCAGTTATAATGTATAAGGTATTGAAATTGAGTCATAATTTAAATTATAAATACTAGTCAAACATTCTAAATTTTGTCTTTTATTACTCTTTATAACTCATCTGTCTATGAAAGGAATGTAAAAACTCTTACTACTTTCTATTAATTATGCATTGACAGTATCTCATTTTTTATTGCCCAACTCCTATATCAATACAAATTATTATGATATACTCATATTTGAAAATTAAATATTATTTCCAAATTGAATTGTGTGTGTGTTTGTTTGCTTTATTATTGTTCCCTATTATATTTCTAATCATTTCTTTTTTTTTTACTTTGGGTGGTGAACACACAATGTAATATACATATGATGTATTATTGAATTATACACTTGAAACCTATATAATTTTGTTAACCAATATCACTTCAATAAATTTAATAAAAATAAATTGAAAGATTGTAATCGGATTATTCTAAAAATTGAGTGCTAAATAAATAATATTTCTAGGAAAGCTAACCCTTTCCCAAAAGCAGAAAGTAAGCAGAATAGATGTTATTTTGTTAACCTGAAAATGATAGAGTTAACTTTTGTGGAAGATGTCAAAAATCCAGCAGTTTTCATCTTCTCACAATATGGCTAGCTCCAAAGTTTCTACTGTCACAGAACCGAGAGAGCAACGCTATTGTTATATATCTACTATAATATGTTTCCTTTCCTCTAGGCATTAGGCAAGGGTAAGGATAAATCAAATTATTAAAATCTCTTTACCATTCATTTCTTCTGCACTCAAACTTTCATTTCACCTACTCTTCTTTATCCAGATTTTCTTTAGTACATTCTGTTAAGATTTTAAACTGAACATGAAGTTTACTAAAAAATGTATAAATTAAAGTAAGGAGAAAATACGTAAATTGCTTTGTTAAAGTAAGAGATAGATCAGACATTTTAAATAAATATATACAATTATACACATATATACATTCACATCTATAAACACATGCTTTTTATATTTATCTCTATAATCCTTATTATAATATTAGTTTCAGGAAGATAATAATGAAACCATGATGAGAGAAGACCAAGAAGTAATTTACTCATAACAAAGAAAGACAAATTAATATAGTAAAGGAGGAACTTTAGTTTTTGGCACAAGCTGAAATTTTTGATTAGCATACACTGAAAAGGAAATTTAATGAGCTATATAACTCTCAAGTTTCATGAAAAAGAAAAAAAACTTCGTTCGTCAGAAAATATTAACTGTTTTTTTTCCCCTGACTCTTATCTCTCTAGTCTCTCTAGTCTCTGTATAAAAATCACTGAGTAAACAATAGAAGTTATTTATCTTAAAGACTCTTCTGTAACACCTAGAAACATGCTACTTAAAGAGCTGTTTCTTATGAGCACTCAGTCATAGCTGAAGGAGTAGAGCTCAATCATAATTCTCTACTAACTATGTTAGGGAGGACATATGATCTAGATTTTAATACTCAGGTGTTTTGTTCAAATACTTGAATAAAGTTTGAAGGTTCTTTTTACGTGTTGAATATTAGTTGTAAATCTTCAGATGTACAGAGTATTTGGGCTGCTTCGGATGAGACAATTTTGGAGTAAAATGTGTCTTTGTGATCTTCAACCTATCTGTGAACACAGATGTTATATACTTCCATAAATCTTTCTTGAAATTTATCTCTAATGTGTAGGGTTTGTAATCCTCACTGCATAGCGCTAAGTGCCATAGCGCATGTTGAAGTAGTTTTGAACAGGTCTCTGCCACAAGGAGTACAATAAAATGTTTGTTAACCAAATATCACCCTATCATTTTTTAACATATATATTATAATTTGAATTTTTAAATATATCAATTTGAATGTTAAAGTACATGACTTTTATGAAAATTTAGTTTTAAATGATGGTAAATAATAGCATTAGCAGTTCCTTAGGTCTTCTTTGAAAAACGTAAAAAAAATTTTTTTTGATTGAGATATAATTGACAAATCACATAATATTAGTTTCAGGTATAACAATCATTATTGTTATAATGATTCAATGTTTGTATACACTGCAAAATGATGACCATAATAAGTCTAGTTAATATATATCATCAAAAATATTCAAGTTGCACATCTCTCTGGTGTTCCTAAGGAAGAATGTGGCATTTTCAACTACAAACTATACCAAATTATCCAAGCAAAATTAAATAAAAATTAAATTCAGATAAAAAGTAAATATTTTCCTAAGGAAAAATATTATTTAGCACCATTGGAAATATTTTTTATGACCATCTATTTTTTAAAATATTTATGGTTTTATTATGATAAAGATTTTCACTGTGCATTAGAAGACTTATTAGTCAATTTTAAATTCCCATTATGATGAACAATAAATGAAAATCAACTTTAGTCATTCTAAATAATTTTTCTATTAGTTAAGACAATATATGAGAATGGTAAAGTCTTTAAGCACTTTCATGAAAATATTTAGAAAAGAAATCTCGGAGTTGCTTACTCTAAAGAGGAACCTGATAGGTTTTCCTAGAGGGGAGTAGAGTAGGAGAAACTATCTAGCAGACCGATGATGGTGTACTTTGGAGTTACTAGTAATGTATGATATAGACAGGAGAATTTTTTTTTTTTTTTTGCTATATTTTGTAGACTGTATCTGAAGACAATTATATTAAGGTTTTTTTTTTTCTTTTTAAGTTTGTTTACTTCTCTTGCCTTTGAAGTCAAATTCATAAAATCCTCTTTAAGTCTAAGGTCCTTGAGTTTAGTTCCTGTTTTCTTCTATGCATTTTATTGTTTCAGTTCTTATATTCAGGTTCTTAATCCATTTTAAATTAATTTTGGTATATGGTGATAGACAACAGTCTAGTTTCATTCTTTTACAAGTGGCTTTCCAGTATTCCCTGTACCATTTATTGAAAAGGCTTTCCTTTCTCCACTGTATGTTTATGGCTTTTTTGTCAAAATTTATTCATCCATATAAATATGGGATTATTTCTGGACTCTTGATTCTGTTCCACTGATTCGTGTGTTTGTTTTGCTGCCAATACCATGCCATTTGAATTACTGTCACTTTGTGGTATAATTTAAAGTCGGGAAGAGTGATGCTTCCAGCTTTGTTTTTTTTTCTCAGGATGACTTTGGCAATCAGGGTCTTTTGTGTTTCCGTACAAATTTTATAATTTACTGTTCTATTTGTTTAGAAACTGCCAATGGGATTTTGATGGGGATTGAATTAAAACTGTATTATGCTTTAGGAAATATATTCATTTTAACTATGTTGATTCTTTCAATTCAAGAACACGAAATATCATTCCATTTCTTTGTATCTTCTTCTATTTCTTTTAATAGGGTCTTGTAGTTTTCATTATATAGGTCCTTCACACGTTTCTTTAGATTCATTCCTAAATATTTTATTCTTTTTTTGCAATTGAAAAAGGAATTATTTTTTCCACTTCCTTTTCTGACACTTCATTATTAGAGTATAGGCATGCTATGGATTACTGAATGTTGATTTTGAATCCAGAAACTTTACTGTATTTGCTTATTGTTTTAGTGTGTTCTTGTGGAGTGTTTAGGATTTTCTATAGAGAATCATGTCATCCACAAATAGTGACAGTTTGACTTCTTCATTTCCTACTTGGATGCCTTTTAATCTTTCTCTTGCCTGATTGCACTCTAATGTTATATTGAATGACAGTAGTGATAGTGGACAGCCTTGCCTTGTTCCTGATCTTAGAGGGAAGGTTTTTAGTTTTTCACCATTAAGTATAGTGTTGGCTGAGGTTTTGTCATATATAATCTATTATGTTAAGGTACGTTCTTTCTATATTGATTTTGTGAAGTGTTTTGATCATAAATGGTTGCTGTATCTTGTCGAAGGCTTTTTCTGTATCTATTGATATGATCACGATTCTTATTTTTTAATTTGTTTATGTGGTGTATCACACTAATCGATTTGCATATGTTGAACCATCCTTGTGATTCTGGGATGAAGCCCGCCTGATCGTGGTATATAATCTTTTTAATATGTTGCAGTATTCAGTTCACTAGTATTTTATTTAGGATTTTTGCATCTGTGTTCATGAAAGATATTGGCTATAGTTTTCTTTTGTGTGTTATCTTTATCAGGTTTTTGTATCAGGGTGACATTGGCCTCATAAAATGAATTGGAAAGTATTGCCTCCTCTTCAATTTTTTGGAAGAGTTTGAGAAGAATAGGTATTAAATCTTTGAATGTTTGGTAAAATTCTCTGATGAAGCCATCTGGTCCTGGACATTTACTTTTTAGTAGGTTTTTGATTATTGTTTCATTTTCCTACTACTGATAGGTCTATTTAGATTTTCCAGTTCTTGATTCAATCTAGGAAGAATGTATTTTTCTAATTACTGATCCATTTATTCCAGGTTATTAAATTTGGTGTTCAATACTTTTTCATAGTATTCTTATGTAATCCTTTGTATTTCTGCGATGTCAGTTGTAATTTCCACTCTTTCATCCCTGATTTTGTTTATTATTGTCTTTTCTCTTTTTTCTTTAATGAGTCTATCCAGGGGTTTGCCAATTTTATTTACCTTTTCAAAGAACCAGTTCTTTGTTGCACTTATTTTTTTCTATTGTTTTTTTTTGTTTTCAATTTCATTTATTTCTGCTCTAATTCTGACGATTTCTTTCCTTCTGCTAACTTTAGGCTTCATTTGTTCTTCCTTTTCTAGTTTTTAAAGATGAACCATTAGGTTGTTTATTTGAGCTCATTCTTGTTTTTGGAGGTAGGCTTGAAATAATATGATCTTTCCTTTTGTGACCGCTTTTGCCATGTCCCAAAAGTTTTGCTATGTTGTACTATTGTTATCATTTTTTTTTCTATGTATCTCTTGATCTCTCTTTTTATTTCTTTTGTGACCCAGTTATTCTTCAGTAGCATGTTGTTTAATCTCCATGTATTTGTGGTTCTTCCTGATTTCTTTCCACAGTTGATCTCTACTTTCAAAGTACTATGATCAAAGAATATGGTTGATATGATTTCAACCCTCTTATATTTGTTGAGGCTATCTCTGTGTCCCAGTTCCATGAGCACTAGAGTAGAATGATTAAGCAGCTGTTTTGGGATGGAAGGCTCTATAAATGTCAATTATGTCCAGTTGGTCGAATGTGTTATTTAAGAATGTTATTTCCTTGTTGATTTTCTGTTTAGATTCTCTGTCCATATCTGACAGTGGGTTATTTTGGCCCCTTACTATGATAGTATTTTGGTCTGTTTCTCTCTTTAGTTTTGTTGGTAATTACTTTACATATTTTGGGGCTCCTTGATTGGGAGCATAGATATGAATAATTGTTATGTCTTCTGGGGGCATGATTCCTCTTATCATTATGAAGTGTCCCTCAGTATCATTCTTTACTTTTTTTATTTTGAAGTCTATTTCGTCTGATATTAGTACTACTACTCCCGCTTTTCTCTGAAAGACATTTGCTTAAAATATCATTTTTCACACTTTCACTTTGAGTCTATATTAGTCTTTGGAGCTGAGATGTGTCTCCTGGAGGCAGCATATGGTTGGGCTTTGTGTTTTGATCCATTCTGCAACTCTGTGCCTTTCTATAGGTGAGTTTAGTTCATTTACATTTAGGGTTAATATTGAAATATGAAATCTTATAGCCATTTTATCTTTTGCTTTCTGGTAGCTCAGTGTTTCTATCTTCTTTGTCCTTGTGTTTTGGTTGGCTTTTGTGGGTTTTGCTTCTGATTCTTCTTGTTTTATGTTCTATACTTTATTTCTGAATATTTGGTGTGTGGTTACCATTACAAATATGTAAACAATATATATACAGTCTTCCATTTTCTTCTGTGTGTGCTTTATCTACGTTCCTCTTTGTGATTTTGAAACTTTGAATCTTCCCCTTTTTAGTCATTGCTGTCTCAATTTGTCCTTATGTATACAGAATGTTCATTACTATCTTGCTATAGCAGTTCTCTTCTTATTATTTGAGCTTATAATGCCCTGTTCTTAGTAAAGTTTGCACTCTTCTACTTCTATTTGCCTGATAGTTGCATTAATCCTAAATATGTTTTTTTTTTTTTTTTTTTTGTCATTTTGTTTTAGGTGAGCTGACTCCTTACGATATTTCCTGTAATGTAGGTCTTGTAGTGGAGAATTCCCTCAATTTTTGTATGTCTGGAAAGGTCTTAATTTCTCCTTCTTATCTAAAGGAGAGCTTAGCTGGATATACTATTCTAGGCTGGCAGTTCCTTTCACTTAATAGTTTAAATATTTCATTCCATTCCTTCTTGCTTGTAAGGTCTGCATTGAGATGTCCAAGGATAAATTACCATTTTCTTCTCCCTGGCTGCTCTGAGAATTCTGTCTTTGTCATTGATTTTTGATAATTTTAATACAATGTGTTGGAGATAAACTTTTTGGGTTGAGATAATCAGATATTCTATTGACTTCTTGAATTCCAAGCTACAGCTCATTCCTTAGATTTGGGAAATTCTTATCAACTGTTTGTTCGAAAATGCTTTCTAGTCCCTGCTCCTTTTCCTCACCTTAGATAATGCCCATTACTCTTTTATTTCCTCCCCTGGTGGTATCAGCTAGTTCTTATATTTATCTTTCATTATTTTCATTCTTCATTTTCTCTCTTCCTTCTGATTTATTTCTAGATTTCTGTCTTTGATATCACTGATTCTTTTCTCCATTTGGTCGACTCTATTTCCCAAGCTTGCTATTTCATTTTTCAACTCTTGCAGTGTATTTTTTTTTATCTCCAGAAGATCTATTCTGTTCTTTCTGAGGGTTTTAAATTTCTTGGTAAAGAACTCATTCTGCTCATCTCATTTTCTTTCAGTTCCTGAAATTGTTAATGACTCATTTAAGAACTCACTGAGTTTTTTCAGAAGTTCCATCCTGAATTTTCTGTCATTTAAGTCACAAATTTCTATGTCTGTAAGCTTATTTTCTGGAGATTTTTCTCTTTTTTTCTGAGATGCCTTGTCACCTTGTTTGTTCATTGTGTTTAATGTACTATTTCTGCGCCTGGGCATTAATGGAAGCATATTCTTCCCCTCACCCCTGAAAGATAATTTATTATATAAAGGTCTCTTTTTAGCCTGTTACAAAGAAGGAGTTTGGTGTGTTTTTTGTTTTTTTTGTTTTTTGTTTTGTTTGTTTTTTGGTTTCCAGTAGGTGGTGTCTAAGCCTCTTGGATTCCTGCTTTATATAAAGCCTTAATAATTCCTTTTTTTCTCAATGATGTTTAATTGTGCTCACTACTCTCAGTGTCAGTGTTAGCAACAGTTTCATTAGCATTTGCTCAGATTCCCCTGGGCTCTCGGTGTTTGGTCTCAGAAGATATGTGGGGAGGGACCTTCTGGGTTGAGGGATAGGAACTGCAGCTCAGTCTCGGTTTCGCAACCATGGCTGGTAAAAATCAACTGTTGTTTCTCTGACATCCCACTTCTCTGCTCTCTGCCCTGATTACTGGGCCCTGCCAATGGCCTTGTGAAGCTCCCATATAGAGCTCCCAACTCCCCCAGGCAGAGCTGTTCAGCGAAGTCACCACACCTTCTCCCCTTCCCCTCCAACTACAGGAAGCTCCGGCGGCTGCAAGAGGCAGCTTCTTTATTTCACCCAGTCCATTGCCTGATACCTGGGGCTCTGACCTATGGTAGCTCTCGTGCACAGATCCCACACTCAGACATGCTGGTGTGCTATTTGGGTGTTTTTTGCTGAGTTTTCGATGTTAAACTTATTGTTGTTCAAGAGGAGAGATCATGGGATGTCCTCACTCTGCCATGTTCCTGACATCACTATGGGGCCCTATTTAAAAGATAATAGGACCTGATGAATTATGTTCATGCTTTAAATACAAATAGACCTAACATTTCATTTTCTAAGGCTTGAGCAGAGATTCAGTTTATCACTGACAAACTTTCTTCATTTAGGCATTAGGTCCTGATTAACCTTGTGGCTACAGCATCCTCAAGAGCCTTGTTATTTTTTAGACTCAGACAAGAAAAAAAATTATGAAAATCTAAACATGGGATATTTCAATGTGATAAGCCTGGGAGCACATATCTCTTCCACCTCATCCCATTACAGAAAATTCAGGTGGATGACCATATCTAACAGCAAAAGAGGCTGGAAAATGCTTAGCTAAGTGCCCCCCAAAAATGAACAATGGTTGTTGTGGATAGCTAGAAGTATTTTCCAAAGGTTCTTAATTAAACCCTATAATAAGTATACAAAGCAAAGAATCCTCTTTATGACTCTTAGTAATTGCAAATGACTCATATTTTAACTTCATTTAATGTTAGCAAAGTACTTTTTTTGCATCTTCTTTATAAGTCATTCAATCCCTGGAAAATATTTTAGGCAAGTATCATTACATCCTTTGTTTAATTAAAGTAAACTAGAAGTAGAATTCAAATTTTGTCACTCTAGATATACAAACACCATTTTAGAGTGGCATATTTCATTGCTAGAGACACTTCCCTATAAAATGTAGAATAATTGGGCTTGTTTTAGTTCTGATAAAGCACTAAGGACAATCACAGTGGGTCTAGTTTTCAAGGCAGAAAAAAAATGAGCAATAAGGTGATAAAATTTTGCAAGAATTGTAAATATTTTTTACGTGCCCTTCCATAGATGATTGTATGAAGATGTGGTACATCTATACAATGGAATATTACTCAGCCATAAGAAAAGATGAAATACTGTCATTTGTAACAACATGGATGGATGTTGAAATAATCATGCTAAGAGAAATAAGTCAGACAGGAAAAGCAGAAAACCATATGATTCTATGTGATATAAAATTGAAAGCAACAAAGAAATAAGACAAACAAACAGAAATTCATTAACACAAAAACAGTTTAGTGGTTACCAGAGGGTATTGGGTGAAGGTATATAAGGGTAAAAAGCATCAAATATATGGTGACAGAAGAAAATTTAACTTTAGGTGGTGAACACATGTGCAATATACATATGACATATTATTGAATTGTATACTTGAAACCTATGTAATTTTATTAACCAATGTTACCTCATAAATTTATTAAAATAAAAAAAACACTTTGAGATAAAACATTCAAATTTTGTGGAGGAATTCTGAGTAATACTTACAGCAAAACAGATAGAGGTTTTTATAAAACAAATACAAAATACCAAAAAATTCTTCTAGTGCATTTTAAGTATTTGGCTGATGTTACTAATATGATTTATGTCTCAGTATTTATGCCTAGTTGAAAGTATACAATTCACAAATTATTTTTTGATCTTCAAAGATAGTAGTAGTTCATGAAATAGTACTTGAGATATTTTCTACTTCTATAAAGAAAGTTTTGGAGATAATCTCATAAATATGCCAAACTCATTTAAGTTGTAAACTTTCTTATATTGTTGTCATTGGTTTTTTTTTAAGTTTATTGGGGTAACTTTGGTTAAACAATTATATAATTTTCAGGTGTACATTATCATTTGACATCTGTATATTCTACTGTGTGTTTACCACTCAATGTTGTCATTGATTTTAATTGTGCTCCTTTAGATTTTCTAAAACTAAAACTCAGTTAAATTCATGTCAAAAATATCATATATGTGAATAACAATAATAAGACAATAAAACCATTCTGATCTTGAAAACATTATTTATTGCATTTTTTTATATATACTATATAATAGTTCAAATTCTTTATGAAGTTTGAACTGTTAATAAATTTTTGAAATGGGTATATTTGTATGAAAATAGTAAAATTTGCCTTCAATTTTTTTAGTTCATTAATATGCAGAATTTAACTTAACTAAAATAAAAATAATGTTTTCTTACGTAAATAAATAAAATATATTTTTGGAATCTCATCAGTGTTAGTCTTGACATAATATTTTGAGAAGTGTGACAAAATATATCTCTTAAATAGAAATAAAATATAAATTCATAGTTCTGGCTTTGATTGCATAAAGTCAGAGAGGAAATAAGAAATTTTAATGTTTCATTTGTATGTGAAATGAATTTCTTTCATGAGTCATGTAGCTTACAGTAATAAATCTCTTCTTTGTAAAGTTAGATGGAACTCAGTCTAATGAGCGGTGACGTCTTTGTCCCAAATTGTGTTATGTTTATAATAAGTTATTTAACTCAAAAATGATTAAAAATAGATGTATATATGATTAATGAAAAAAGATACTTTATGATAATATCTATGTCTTTAAAGAGTTTACAAGCTAGCAAAAATAAAGGTCATATGATGAAGTGCCAAATGTGTGGTTAAAGCAATAGAAGTTCATTATAAGATATGCATTGATCTAGTTAATCTACTTCACAGTCCATTTCTACTTTATTGTATCTTACATGACCTTATAAAATATGTTCCTGTGTTACTGCTTTGTCAGTGATATGTTTTTTAAAGAATTTATGTTAATTAAAATCCATAGATTTTCTCTTTAATAATGCTATAATTTCAATTTAAGAAAATATATTTTATACCAACATCACAACTATTTATTATTTGATATTGTATCAGTGACCCTTACCAGGTAGGGTCAAGGAATTGTCAATCAGGATAGTTTAGATCTTTGGTAGAGAGAGATAAACTAGAAGAAGATAAAAGATTTGACAAAGCATACTCGACAGTTATGTTTTTTATAAATGCAAACTGCGAAATACAAAAAGTTTAAAATATTCTTGACTGCTAGATATGCACAAATCAAATTTAATGATAAAAGAATCATTGTGTATTAAGGACAATTTTATCTTTATACTTCAGGTTGGGGTTTCCCAGATAAACTATTAGACACCAGCTAAATTTGAATTTAAGATAAACAACAAGAATTTTTTCCCACTACGAGTATGCTCCAAATATTTCATGGGACATATTTATATATTTTTTTAAAAGTCTGTTTTTTTATCTGAAATTAAAATTTAATTGTAAGTTTTGTATTTTTATTTGATAAATCTGGCAACCCCAGTGTTATATATATTTCCAATTTTTCTAATATGGTACAGGGATACAAAATCATTAGAAAATTAAACAATGCACAAAAAAAAATAAAACAAACAAAACCTATAGACATATAGTCTGTTTCACCATTTGTAATGTTGTATACTTCAGAAAGGAATATATGTCATAAATTATGTAACATCCCACAGTCATCTCAGGAGCATCAACAAAAAAAATCTATTATTTAATAATTCTGTAAACATATATACATATGGACACTAAATGGATTGAATATATGTATAAATATAGTAAGTTTCATTTTGATTTTTCCAACAAATCAGATTTAGGTACTAAAGCTATGAAGAATCTATACAGTTTAAGGAGTCTTTGAGACTATGAATTTAAGAAAAATGGTGTAATCATGCAGACAATTTCAATGATGTAATTTTCATCTTTCAATTATTCAAGCATCTCTTCTCAGAAATATGTTAGTTTTTAATCTCTCTGATTCTTATATTTCTTTCTTTGCTGAAGAGCTTGGCTTCTTTCCCAAGAATGGAATGTATAGTCGCTGCTTTGACCATAGAGTTCTCACCTACATGACTCTCATTGTTCATCTGCCAACCCAAGAAATTCTGTGATCTGACCCAGTCCACTATTTCTCAGTTGGCGGGCAAGGGTAGGAGAGAAAGACTGAATAGGCAGTTCTTGATGAGAAAAATTCAATTTGCCGTTTGGAATGACAATAAGGTCAATTACTAAGCAACAAGCTATAGCTGAATGTGACTGTGAACACTAAAATTTGTCATGCTTTCTACTTTGTCCTATGACTTCTAAAAGTTCCTTAACTCTTCTGTTATTTGGCCACTGTCAAATTGAGGTAAATACTGTAAAGAGTTAACAGGCTAATAGAGTCTCATACACTCAACACCTAGGAATCCTACACCTTCTTTGTCAGTTTTGCAGGAAGTACATATTTCCCAACCTCCAACTGATAATTATATTATTAAATATGAAATATAAAACAATTGAAAAATTAACTTATATCAGGTATAAGCTAGACTAGAGGATAAGGTTTTATTGATGTTAATAAATATTTACTTCCTTTAACATCCAGAAAACCACTCTAACCATGTTCTTCCCCTCTTTCTCTATTCATTCATACCGTCTACCCTTAATCAGTATTTCTCTTCTAACCGATTTTTTAATTTTGATAGTATCCAGGGTTCTACTCTTGATTTATTTATCTTTTGCTCCAAATTTTTATATCTGACCTGATCTATCCTGAGAAACCCACCAATATTTTCAACTATATTCTGCTAATATTGTCATAAATACGTATTTTATGCCTCAGAACACTTTATTGTTTTGGGAATCTTTCTCATTTCTCTCTTCCTGGTAGCCTCACCCCCAGATATTCAAGAAATAACATGTGTGATGAATTAAACTGAGATGCTAACTTCACAAATAACAATATTACAGGATGAAAGCCATGGGGCTTATAATTTACTAAAGTATTGATCTGAACAGTTTTTGTGTTTTGATTATTCTTGTATTTGTTGTTTGTTCTGTTTTGTTGTTTTTTACTAAAAGTTATAATAGGGTCTGCAGCAGGAGATATGTGACCCAATAAGTAAATAGAAGCCATTAATATCTGATAATCTACCCAAAAAACAAATAATGAGCAAAATAATGATGTTGATAGTTAAAAAGTTAGTCCCAAAGTTCCAAATTGCAATACTGTAGTGGGAAAGTACACTTTTATATTTATTCTAAGGACATGGTAAAAAGTAGGACTTATCTTGCTTTGGTAAAGTCTTTCAAATAATTTTAGAATCTCTCACCCCTAAGCATCCAGAGTATGGGCACAGATATGTATCTCTTTTTAAAAAGTTCAGCCATTACATATGTCTTTGAGAAATTCTGATTAGGGAAAGTTACAAGAGAATATTTCTTCAAACTTAACAGTAAGATCAAAGTATATAATCTACAAAATTATATTTTAAGCCCAATGGAGAGTTAAGGTCACAAGGCAATCTGGTGAACTGAAATAAAAAGGATGGCATTAGTCTCCTTAGAAACTATAGGCTGTTTAAAATATTAAAAAAAAAAATAATGAACAAACAAAAACTACATGAAAGTAAAAAGATAAAATGTAGGAGTGTACTACATAAATTGAAGTTTATAAATTAGAAACATATTATAATAAAATTGTTAATATTTTTGTGAATTAAGATAATATCTTTGGATGTAGACTGCAATAACTTAAAAGTTGATTTTTTAATCCCCAAAGAAACCAATAAATTGAGATACCACCTCACACTTATTAGAATGGCAGTCATCAACAGGACAAGTAATAACAAGTGTTAGAGAAATTGTAGAGAAAAAGGAACCCTCACACACTGCTGATTGGAATACGAATTGATTCAACCACTATGGAAAACAGTAAGAATCTTCCTCAAAACACTAAGAATTGAATTACCATATGATCCAGCAATTCTTCTTCTGGGTATTTACTCAAAAAAACATAAAAATATTTATCCACAATGTTTATATATACACCCTGATATTCATAGCATTATTCACGGTTACCAGGACATGGAAGCAACTAAATGTCCTACGATAGATGACTGGATAAAGAAAATGTGGTACATATGAACAATGGAATATTACTCAGCGTAAAAAAAGATGAAATACTGTCATTTGCGACATAGATGGACCTTGAGATAATCATGCTAAGCAAAATAAATCAGACAGAAAAAGTTGAAAACCACATGATATCACTTGTGTGTGAGATATAAAACTGAAAGCAACAAACAAACATGACAGAGACTCATGGACATGAACAGTGGATTAGTGGTTACCAGAGGAAAGCAGGGGTGGGGGGAGGTAGATGGGGTAAAAAGGGTCAAATATTTGGTAATGGAAGAAGATCTAACTCTGGGTGGTCAACACACAATACAATACATATAAGACTCACTGTTGAATAATACATTTTAAACTTATTTGATTTTGTTAATCGATGTCACCCCAATAATTTTTAATTAAAAAAAGAAACCAATAAATTAAGACGAAAAAATACTAAAAAAATTATTAGAGAACATGAAAGGAATGCTATAAAGTAAGCAATTCACCAAAAAATAAGGCAAGAAATTAGGAATAAAGGAAACAAGAGAATGTGGAAATATCGAAATCAAACACCAAGATTTAAAATCTAAGCATATTCATAATTAAATGAAATTAAATTAATCAAAGACCCCAATTAAAAGATAAGAGTAACACAATACATAAAAAATAAGAAAATATGTGTTTATAAAGCACACTAAGACATAAGTAATTTGAAAGGGAAAGGATGAGAAAAATATCAGTGTGATTTGCTAATATCAGATAATATAAAATTAAAGATAAAAAGATATATAAAAAATTAAAGATATAAAATGGGTAATTTTATAACGAAAGAATGGTCAGTTAACCAAGCAAACATAATCCTAAATGTACATGTACATTTTAACCAAGTTCTCAAATACAAGGGTAAACAATTAACAAGGCTAAAGGGACCTAGACACAAGTCTCCCAATTATAACTGAGGACATTAACATACCTCTTTAATTAATAAATAGCATAAGTAGAAGAAGTATATAAATATGTGGAAGATTTACATCACATCTTAGAAGTCTAAACTCAACTTCATTAGTTATCATAGAAAGGCAAATTTAGCCACAATGAGGTACACTAGATACCCATGAAAATTGAGAAATAAAAACAGTTGACAATATCATATGTAGATGATGTGGAACAACCAGAACTTTCATACAAGGTATGCGGGAACACAAAATGTGACACATTTATTGGAACTAATTTCTAGTTTCTTAAAGATCTAAACAATCCTATTCCTAGATATTTACCCAAGAGATTGAAAACCTATGTCTACAAAAGCCTTTGAAAAATATGTTCATTATAGATTTATTTATAATCAAAGACTAGAAATAGTTCAGAATTCTACCATAAAGAAAGTGGATAAACATATTATGGACACATGGGAACTGTGTAGGGTAACGGAGATGTTATATCTTAATAGTCATCAAATTTGATTAAATGTTATACTTAAGATTTGAGTGTTCACAGTTTAAAAATTATGTCAATAAAAAATAATAACAGTTTTGAAATTCATTTAAAATGCATCACTTTAAAAATATCAGTGAAAGGTGAAAATCAATATTTCTACCTAGTATCTGATAAGATAATCAAATTATTATAGTAGTGGGAATATATATATGTGTGTGTGTGTATATATATATATATATATATATATATATATATATATATATGTATATGTATGTATATATATATATTTCTCATTCCTAATACTAAGCCCTATTTCAAAACAACTGTTACAGAAAGGTTGCTGTGTACCATAAAATTGAGAAACTAATAATGATGATGATGACAATAATAATGAACAAATATTTAAAGCTCTTTCTTTTACTTACTATTTATTACCACACATACCACAAACACTTTCTTTAACTTTTCTACATGATACGATCAAAGCATTAATATAAACTTTTAATAGAATAGAAGTATTATTTTTTTTAAAATAGAGAAAATTGATGCTCCAATGTGTATATGGTTAAAGTATCATAGGTAGTAAATTAATAAATTCAAGATAAAACTTAGATTCATACCTGGTTCTGTCTTATCACAAAACCTGTGACTACATACAACTTCTCAAACAGTAATCACCATACCCTTGAAGAGTGAAATTAACAATCAAGTTTTACAGACTTTTGTATCCTTCGCATACAACATGTCCCTAGCAAAGAAAAAGCCATACATAAATTGATCCATACAAACATAACAAAAGAATTTAAAAAAAGAAAAAAGTGAGACACATTTTGGGTTCAAACAGACAATATCATTTCCACAATATATGAGAAATAAAGAGGCTTATTTGCTTTTACTTTTTTTTTTTATTTCCTTTAATCTTTTGATATGAAGTTCAGGTCCCTGGAAGGGTGCTTGTAAAGACTTCAAAGGATTGTCCTTGAAGTAGACACTGAAAAGAGCACCTATTTCTTTGAGATTAGAATGAAGGATTATTCATTGTCTTACTTGTTCAACAGATTCAGAAAGAGAGAAGAGCAAATCTCAAAGTTTGAAGAATGAAATATTGTGGGAGCCTATCTTCATTAACTTCCTATAGCCCACACATATTCAAAAAAACAAAAATATACTTTAAGGAAAGCTTATCCTCATCCTGTGGTAAGAATATTTAAAATACTGTAGATTTGTACAGTTTTTGCAAACTAAGTCATACTTATTTTATTATTAATATAATAGTTTTCTGGAGTGAAAGAATTCCAGCCCAGGTTTGGAAATGACATATTTTATAATAGAAGAGATGAGTTTATAATAAAATTTAAGACAATTTTTAAATTCATTCATAATAATGCTTAATCTTGAAAAATATTTAGAGTCAAATTTTAGCATATTTAAATCCTAAAAGTTATTTTAAGACAAGAAATCTATTGGAAAATACAAATTTTCAAATATTGTTAAGATGGTCAAACTCAGAAGTTTTATTTTTCATTTGTTTATTTAGTTTTTAAAGTCAATTTCTTTTAATGTCTGGTTTTCAGTAGATATAGCTAGCTTTGGAGATTTTTAAATTAAATTTATTGGAGTGACTTTTGTTAATAAAATTATATAAGTTTCAAGTGTACAATACTATAATACATGATCTGTATATTGCATCGTGTGTTCACCACCCAAAGTTAAGTTTCTTTCCATCAGAGGATTTTTTCAAAGCATGAAATATATTCAAGGCACTATAAAAATCCTTTCTCAGTAAAAATGAAAAAAATCAAAATTTAAAAAACAATTAAAAGATGAGGGACTATATATCTCTCTAGTGATCATAAGACATACGGTAACATGCATAGTATTTGGTGCTTTTAAAACCTTATTATTCATATATGAGGCATTTCATCTTAAGATTAAACCTTCAAAATTTATGTGATAACTATTGATTTTGGAAGAGATCAACACAGATCTTTCCAGCAAATGTTTTTTTTTTTTTTTTTTGCTTTTGTAAACATTTTTTGTTATGTTTATTGGGATGACATTGGTTAATAAAATTATATAGATTTCAAATGTACAATTTGATAATAATTCATATGTATATTGCATTGTGTGTTCACCACCTAAAATCAAATATCCTTCCATCATTGTCATCATATATTTGATCCCCTTTACCCTTACCTACCTCTCCCCTATCTTCTTTCCCTCTGATAACCACTAACCTGTTATCTGTGTCTATGAGATTTTGCTTGTTTGTTTATTCATTATTTTCAGTTTTATATCCCACATATATATGAAATCATACAGGTCTCAAATTTTCTGTCTGACTTATTTAGCTTAGTATGATAATCTCAAAATCCAGCTGTGTTGTCACAAATGGAAGTATTTCATCTTTTCTTATGGCTGAGCAATATTCCACTGTATATATATACCACATCTTCTTTATCCAGTCATTTATCAAAGGCACTTTTGTTGTTTCCATATCTTAGCCAGTGTGAATAATACTGCAATGAACATATATCTTTATGGACAAATGTTTTCAAATTTGAGGGGTAAATACCCAGAAGAGGGATAGTTGGGTTATATAAAATTCTATTCTTAAATTTTTGAGGACCCTCCATACTGTTTTCCATAATGGCTGCACCAATTTACATTTCCAACAGCGATGTATGAGGGTTCCCTTTTCCCTACAACCTCTCCAACACTTGTTATTACTTGATGACAGTCATTCCAATAGGTATGAAGTGGTATCTTACTGTGGTTTTGATTTGCATTTTTCTAATAGCTTGTGAAGTTGAACAACTTTTCATATATATGTTTGCCATTTGTACGTCTTGGAAAAAGTTTTTGTTCAGGCCCTTGCCCATTGTTTAATTGGATTATTTGTTTCTTTGCTGTTGAGTTGTATGACTTTATATATTTTAAACATTAGACCCTTATGAGAGGTGTTGTTTGCAAATATCTTTTCCCCTTCAATTGTTTTCCTCTTTGTTTTTTGATGTTTTGTTTGTTTGTTTGTTTTTTGCTGTGCAAAAGCTTTTTAGCTTGATTTAGTCCTATTTATTTATTTTTGCTTTTATTTCTCTTGCCTTTGATCTCAAATTCATAAAATTCTCTCTAGTCTCAAGGTTCATCAGTTTAGTGCTTATGTTTTCTTTTATGCAAATTATTGTTTCAAGTTTTATATTTAGGTCTTTGACCCATTTTGAGTTAACTTTGGTGTATGTTGACAGAGCAATCTAATTTTATTCTTTTGCATGTGGCTTTCCAATTTTCCCAGCACCATTTTCTGAAGAGGCTTTCTTTTGTCCGTTGTATGTTTTTGCTCCTTTGTTGAAAATAATTTGTCCCTATATATGTGGGTTTATATCTGGGCTCTCAATTCTGTTCCATTGGTCTGTGTTTGTTTTTCTGCCAGTACCATGCTGTTTGAGTATTGTTGCTTTTTTGTAAAATTTGAAGTCAGACAGTGTGATACCTCTGGCCTTGTTCTTTTTTTCTCAGGATTCTTTGGCTATTCAAGGTCTTTTGTGATTCCATACAAATCTGATAATATTTTGTTCTGTTTCTTTGAAAATGCTGATGAGATTTTGATGAGGATTGCATTAAATTTGTATATTGCTTTGGGTAATATGGCTATTTTACTTATGTTTTATGTTTCTTTGATCATGTATAATCAAGCCAGGCTGGCAAACCAGTTAGACAAGTTAAAAGTAATCATCAAAATGACTTTGTATATCAATAGGAAAGTTCTAGATTTTACCCAGCACATTATAGTTTATTAGATAGTTGCATGGTTATTCCACAGACCTTATCTTGGTCATGTCAAAGCCATGGCTTTGTGAATACCCTAATGGCCACCATCTTGCTTTCTTTAGGTTGAAGGGTACACATTATTTTTCTTATTTAAATAATCCTCCTCAGACTTACTGTTTCCAGTTACTTGTAAATAGTCCCTAAGATCTCTCAGGACTTCGCCTTGTAGATGAGGTTGGCCGCAAACTCCAATGTTTGGCCCACAAAGTCTCACTATGAAAAACCTGAAATCTCTCTCTCATACCTCAATTTTTCACACCACAAAAAAATCTGGAGCCTCTCACACTGCAATTTTCCACTCAGGGGATTAAGACGGTCTCAAAGAACTGAAAATATGAAATGAGCAGAGCCTGATACAAGAGAAGCTTCCTGGAGATCTGGAGAGCAGTTGAAGGGGTAGTGAACCAAAAAGTCTCTGTAGGTAATTACACTTGCCTCTAGTAGCCATTCTGAAATCTTCAATGGCAGTCTTTCAGTCTCATCTTGTTGCCAAATTTGTCCAGTGACAAAACTGAAACAACTTAATAATGATTTTTATGTCCTTTATTCAAGGGAAGGTAATTCATGGATTGGGGTAGTACAGCTTCTCACAAGTGGTAGAGCACTCTTCCTGAGAAATTTGGGCAAGATTAAATTGTATAGAGCATTAGAAGAGGCAACAAGAGAACAGGGCATAATTGGCTAGGAGGTTGGGAATTTCTTTTTAAGGCTAATAGGTCCTATTTTCTACAGTAAGGTAAATTAGCTAACACTGAGTTTGAGGATCATGATTCATGTATGTTAGATTTCTTGTACAGATGTTTCCCATAAGTGAAGGCCGACTAGCTTTAGATTCATAAGGTGGGCTGGGCCACTGGGGTAGACTCCATCTTGTGGGTCCTAACTTATGAATTAACTTTATCAATGAACAAATACAATCTTAGGTACATAACCAACAGAAACACATGCATATATGTATCAAACTTCATGGTTAAGAATGCTTATAACAGCTTTATTTGACTGAAGCTAAAAATAATCCTGTTGTTCATTAACTGTAAAATAAATCAATTAATTATAGTATATCTATATATTTGAATACTATATTAAGCAATGAAGATAGTCTTTGTGAGCATACAAATCTCAAAATTTTTATGTTAAATAACAAAAGTGAGACTTAAATGAATACATAATATATACTCCACATTTAAAAATTTATAAACAGGTAAAATTAATCTATTGTGATAACTTTAAATAATTATTTCTGTTTTTCTTTTCAAGAATTTATTTTTTATTAAATTTATGAGGATTACATTTGTTAATAAAATTATATAGGTTTCAAGTGTTTAATTCAATAAAACTTTGAGTAATTGTTAATTTTGGGTGGTTACTGACTGGGAGGAGGCAAAAGGGGGACTTCTGATACCCACAGTGAAAAATTGGTAATACAGTTAGTTGTTTCAAATGATTCAAGACTTGTGCAGGTTTTCCACAGATATATAAGATTTCAGTGAAAGACGTGCTTAATAAATAAGTAAAAAAATAATCTAGACGAGAGAGGGTGGTAGTTTGGAGTAGAGTAGTAATATAGTGAGAAGTAGTTGAACTATTCTGAAGTTGGAGGCAATATTATATTCTGAAATTGGATGTGTACTATGGGAGAAATAAATTATAGATGACTTCTGAGAAACTAGAATGTTAAACTTGTCATTAAAAATAGAAGCAGCAGGGTTTTGAAGGTAAGATCACTTGATTCGCAACATCCTAAGTACATGTGCTTTCAGATAATAAAATGGAGATCCAGTAGGAAACTTCATAGAGTCATCCACAGTTTAAAAGAGAAATCTTGGAAAAAATTTGGGATACAGCAAAATTCAAAGAAAAATAATAATAAAAAAGAATATACATACCAAATATTAAACCAGAAGAAATTTGCCATATCTATAGTAATATTAATAATTTTACTTCATGGTTAAGATAATTTTTAGACATAGAAAGGAAAAATACATACTTATGAAATATGAAGTTAAAACTGACTGAGTGATTTATATGCCTCTTTCAGAAAATAAAGATAAAGCAGGCGAAAAGTCAAACAAGGAATAGTTGAGGGTGTATAATTGCAAAGTTACAGATAACACATCTAGTCTAATTGGTATATACATAGAACACTGACTATAACACAGAATATATATGTTCTTTTCAAATATATGTAAAATATTTTTGTAATTGAACACTTAAAACCATGAAGGAAATCTCAAATATATATAAGAATTGTACTCATCAAGTTATCTAAAGACAATAAAAAATCTTTGTTAAACTTACAGTGAGATTAGACACAGGTATAAACTAGGAGAGCATACTTTTATGTCCAATATTTCATGTCCATGGAGAGATATATGATAAAATATATTCAAAAGTGTCTTTGTTTGAAAGATAAATTACATAAGCATAGTTATAAATAAATAACAACATATGTACTTAAAATATTTTAGAAATAAACCTAAATAACTCATGGATTCAAACACATAAAAGAAATTATAATGTACTTACATTTCTATAAATCATTTAAATTGGTATTTTAAGACAGCATTTCTCAAATATTTTTTTCTTAGAACTCCTTTAAAATTTTAGACATCGTAGAACCTAAGAGCTTTTGTGCATGTAAATATTATCAGTATTCAAGATTAAAGTTGAGAAATTTTTAAAACACAAGATTATATAAGCACAAATGTATTAATAAATAGCAGTGTCAATTAATCTGAATTTCTAATACCAAAGCTTACTTTAAGAGGACCCATGATCTCAATTTGTCTCCCAAATTAGTTACATCTATTTATGGTGCATATTCAAAGTCTCCCTCCTTCTCATGTCATATTGCTAAGAACATGTCATATTGCATGCAGCTTTAGGACTGCAAGATATTGTCAATTCCAGGCAGTTCAATGTTAAAGTGTGGTTCAGCCAAGTGCCACAGTTTGATTTGCCTTAGACAAACCTGCCTACCAACCCAGGGAGAGATTAATTGCTTCCGCATTTTTTTCCCTTATAGTTCCTTACATAGGGTTTCACCCTCTACACCCCAGGGTCTTTGTAAAATAAACAAGTCAAAAATAGAAGATATTTTATCCTCTCTTTCATCCACTTGATTCCCATAGGCAGTGAAGTAATTTTTTTTATTAAGTTTATTGGGGTAACATTGTTTAATACAATTATATAATTTTCAGGTGTATATTATAATTTGACATCTATATATTCTATTGTGTGATTACCACCCAAAGTCCAGTTTCCTTCAGCTACCATATATTTGATCCCCTTTACCCACTTCACCCTCCCCTAATCCCCCTATATTTGGCCCCCTTTACTCTGTCTACCTCTTTCCTCCTCCCCCCACCCCTTACCCTCTGGTAACCACTAGTCCATTGTCCATGTCCCCAAGTCTCTGTCCTGTTCATTTGTTACTTTTAGGTTTTAATCCCACATATAAGTGATATTATGTGATTTTCAACTTTTTCAGTTTGTTTATTTTGCTTAGCATGATTATCTCGAGGTCCATTCAGGTTGTCGCAAGTAGCAGTATTTCATCTCTTCTTATGGCTGAGTAATATTCCATTGTATATATGTGGCACAACTTCTTTAGCTAATCATCTATCGTAGAACACTTTGGTTGCTTCCATGTCCTGGCCACTGTGAATAATGCTACTATGAAAACCGGTGAGCAAATATCTTTTTGGATATGAGTTTTCAAGTCTGGGGTAAATACTTAGTAGATGGATTGCTGGATCATATAGTAGATCAATTCTTAGTATTTTGAGGAACTTCCATACTGTTTTCCATAGTGGCTATACCAATTTGCAGTCCCACCAGCAGCTTATGAGGGTTCCGTTTTCTCTGCATCCTCTCCAACATTTGTTATTACTTATCCCATTGATTATAGCTATTCTAAGGGGTATGAGATGGAATATCATTGTAGTTTTGATTTGCATTTTCCTAATAGCTGGCGATGTTGAGGTTCTTTTCATATGTTTGTAGGCCATTTGTATGTCCTCTAGGTAGAAGTGTATGTTCAGGTCCTCTGCCCATTTTTTGATTGGATCTTTTTGTTGTTATTGAGTCTTATGAGTTTTTGTATATTTTGGATATTAGGCCCTTTTAGGAAGTGTTGCTTGCAAATATATTTTCCCATTCAATGGTTGTCTCTTTACCTTGGTGACGATTTCTTTTGCTGAGAAGAGCTTTTTAGTTTGATGTGGTCTCATTCATTTATTTTAGCTTTTACTTCCCTTGCCTTTGAGGTCAAATTCATAAAATCCTCTTTAAGTACACAGTCCTTGAGTTTAGTTCCTAAGTTTTCTTCTATGCATTTTATTGTTTCAGTTCTTATATTCAGGTCCTTAATCCATTTTGAGTTAATTTTGGTGTGTAGTGATAGACAACAGTATGGTTTCATTCTTTTGCAGGTGGCCTTCCAACTTCCCAGCACCATTTATTGAAGAGGCTTTCCTTTCTCCACTGTATGTTTTTGGCTTTTTTGGCAAAAATTATTTGCCCATGCAAATATGGGTTTACTTCTGGACTCTTGATAAGTAATTTTTTTTAATGTAAGAAAGTGGGAAAGGGGAAATCTTTTTAATGAAACTATGACTCTCTTCCTATTACAGTGCATTATATTCTGGCTATATATTATACTTGGCACAGGAACCCAATTCTTTAGATATTTTCAGAGGAAAACAAATGAGAAGTCATCAGCTTTGAAGTCACTTCAATATTTGTGGATTTCATGAAGGGATATAAATGACATCTCCTATTTCCTTAGGAGAAGCTGAAGAAAGCAGCTTCACTTACTTCCTTAGAGCTGTCCATCATTGACTGTCTTTCATTGGGACAATTTATCTGTCATTTAACCCTCCTTCCAAAAATTTTTGTTGTTGTTGATTTACTAGCCTTATTAATTCCAGAAGGGTCATTTAAGACTGGTTCTTTCACATCTATTTTAGGTTTGCTTTCTCACTCAGGATACTCATAGAGAGAGGACCTACTTAAAGTTGTTCAGGTATATTTAGAAAATTAATGGAGAAATCTCACTAGCATTGAGCCAGGCTATTTCAGTGTTCAAAAATTATTAAGTTTTGAATGATTATCAGAACTCTTACAAAATTCTCTGATCATTGGGAATCTCAGTGATGGCATCAAAATATTTTCCCATACTGTTTAAACACAAATACAGTAATCACAGTGTGGCAGACAGATCTTAAGGTGGCTCCCATGTTGCCCATCTCCTGGTGTTCACATATTTGTGCAATTAAGTTCTCTTGAGTGGGTCGGAACATGAGATTGGTTTCTAATGAATGAAATACAGCAAAGATGGTAACATATACTTGATTATCTTTATGTGATTACATAAGATTGTAGCACCCATCTTGCAAGAATCCTTGCTTTCATCTCTCTCTCTCTCTCTCTCTCTCTCTCTCTCTCTCTCTCTCATTGGCTTTTAAGCAAGCCATCATGAGTCCTACAACTGCAGAAAATTAATTCTGCAACAACCAAGGAGAGTTTAGAAGCAGATCCTTCCCCAGTCAAGCTAATGATAAGAATTCAGCCCTGCATGACACATTTCTTATAGCTTTGTGAGAGCCTAAGCAGAGGGCCCAGCTAAGTCATGCCCAGATTCCTGATCCACAGAAACTGAGAAAATATTGCATTGTTTTAAGTCACTAACTGTTGGAATTTGTTTTATAAAAAGAAAACTTATACACACAGCATCTTCAATTTTAGTTAAAAAAGGGATATTTTCTGTTTTATTTTTCTCCAAAGTAAATACTTTCACTGATTCAGTTTTGATAGTGTCTATGTTATGGTTGCACTGAAAACTGTATGGATTCTTTGGTTACAGTGGTAGACTTTTTTTCTTTTATGCATTTGGGAGTGTAGGGGTTGCTGAAAAGGTAAATAAGTAACACTTAAGTCATTATTTAATCCAATCCTAAATGGCTGATTGAAGAACCATCAAAATTTCCTACCATTTTCCTGTAGCAAATTATTACCTATCCCATTTTTAAATGCATTTATTCTATTTCTTTTATAATTAAACATATATTATACGTAGCTGTATTAAGGCATTCTGATAGTCAGTGGCCTGATGCAAAACATTTAAAAATATTACTGACAACAATATTAAGTTATATAAAAAGAGCAAGATTGATATTTCAATATTGCCTCTGAAATGGAATTAACGGAACATGCTTTTCATATAATTGCATAAATAAAATTCAGAGTTAGTCTTAATTAGGAATTTAGTGACCTATGTGATGAACAAAACAATATTTTGCTAGTCACTATTTTTACAAGTAATTATAAATGTAAAAACCATATTTTATATAAATACAGTTCTGATTATCTATTTTGAGCATGTATTTTTTATAGAACCCATAAATAAATAGAAATTTAAAAAGATCTAATTAGCTCTGAAGGTAGTCACAAAGCTGGCCAAATGTGGAAATTAAAAAAAAATTTAAGTTAAAAAAGCAGGAATTACACATTTATATTATAAGAAGCAATATGACAGTGAGGATTCCAAGAATAAAGACAGGTAGAAGAGGAAAACTAGGAAAGATAGACTGACAACATAAAGCACCCATGAAACAGTGCTCAATCAAATAGTTTTTATGTGCTCAATTGTAGTGAAGGCACTCTTTGAGCTGGCAGGTAACAATGGTATTTATCTAGAAAAAAATGTTGGAGAAAAGATTCTTTTAAAAAACGAGTGTAAGGTGAAGAGTGAAATTATAAGAATCCTCAGTGCCATTAAAGAACTAGTTTGTAAGACACGACTTGCCTGTTTAATTATCCCAATTACACCTTTAAAAAAAAGACCTGTGGTTACAATAGTAACTAACAGAATAGACTTGGATGCACATTGACAGTCGAACCTCCGCCAGAGAGTGGGATTTTCTATTGATTGTGTGTTCATTTGTATTTTCTCATTTAATCATTTTGAAAATGCAAGTTCTGCTAGCTGATAAAAATTCTTTCTGGGCAGAATTTAACTTGATAAGAATAAATAAATATCAGATTAGATATAAATAAGATGTATATGAAAAACTACTAGATTTTGTTTGTCATGTGGTATATAATATCATATAATATAAAACTACAATAACTGACTTTTGTTTGAAAAACTCAGGTAAACTATGTAATGGTAATTAATATATTATCGGATTTGGAAAGATGTGTTTCAATAGCATAATGATACTTGGTTTATAATATGAACTTATTTTTTTTAAAAAAATGGTTTTACTCATTCTTAAAAAAAATTATCATTTACTCTTTTATTTTTAAATGTTTTTTTTATTTATGTATGTTTTATGTACAGTGAAATCGATATATTTTAAATGTTCAGTTCAATATGATTTGAAAATCTTATACTCTATTGTAACTTCTCCCAAAACAGGATACAGAGCAAAGTCATCACCATACCAAGTCTCTTGCCGATGATTTCCAGTCAATTTTACCCACCCAAAAAAAGGTTAACAGTTTCTGATATGTGTCTCCTCACCATAAACTAGTATTATAAATCACCAATGAAATCATATAGTATCTACTGTTTTGTATTTGAGTTCTTTTGATCCACTTATTGATTTAAAATTGATTGAAATTCAATTTGATTCAGTGTTTTCATTTTTACTGATACTTCGTATTCGAATGTAATTTATCTTCATTTGTTCATCTAAATTTGAGAATATTCTTGAACAACTTTGTGTGTGTGTGCATGTATATGTGCATGTATACACATATTTTTATCTTGAATAAATGTCAAAATAATGAATCACTGAACAATAAGATAGGTGTATATTTAATTTTCTAAGAAACTAGTTTTCCGAGGTGGTTGTAACATTTTAACTACCTACCATCAACGAGTGGAAATTTACCATGTTTCCCATATTTAAACACATTGAACTTTATTAGTCTTTGTCTAAGTGGCCTTTCTAGTGTGTATGTGAAAAGATATATTACTTTGGTTTTAATTCTATTTACCTAACGATAAATTTTATCAACTTTTTATGTGGTTATTGACCATTCATACATCTTTTTAAACTACGTTCCAGTCTTTTCCCTTTTTTCTCTACTGAATTGATTTGTTCTTTGCTCAAATCAATAAATAGCATAAACTTGAGTCTACTTCTGGACAATATATTCTCATCCATGGGATCTATTTTCTATGCTTAAAACCTTATACTACTCCCTTGATTACTGTAGCTTTTAATAAGTCTTGAAATCATATAGTATAAGTATGTTTATATTATATGATTTCGTTTTACTTTTTCTTCAAGAATACTTTTTCTATTCTTCTGAATTTTTATATAAAGTGATTTTTACATTTCTTACAGTGAAGGAATTCTAGGGAACAATTTTATTTCTTTTTGAGTGCATATGCTTTTACTTTGCTTTTCTATTTGAATATCATCTCATTTGGATATAAAATGCTAGAGTTATTGTTTCAGTATTTGGAAGATACTGATAACCATGAGTCAATTATCTCCAAGAACATACTTCTAGTCAATGTTTACTGCAGCAAGGAAGGCTACATGCCATGAGGAAACATGGGGCCTCTATGTAAGAGGTATAAGGAAGAGTAACATATATTGTGGCTTTCCAAATTCAGAAGAGAAACTTGTTACTATTATTGTTATATTTGATTGCATTTCATTTTGTATATGCTATTAATTACTCAAGATAAAAACTTAAAAATTTCCACTCATACATGTATTTGTCAGTGAATTACTAATATTTGTAGAGGATGTATTTTTCATCCAACTGAAAGAGCTACTTGACATTTTCTTTAAAAATATATTAATGCAAATTGGAATTATTTAGAGCCTCCTTTAAAGTAACAGGGGATATGGCCACTTTCTGCTTCTTGTGGCAAAATCAAAATTAAATTTCTTTACTTGAAGCAATTGAAGAATTATATAATATCCATAAAGAATTTTGACTAACTCCAATAAAAGTCTTTATTTCTAACATTCTCAGTGGAACTCTATGTAATGATGAGTCTCCCTCTAAGAAGCTGTTCTTAAACAAAAAACTAATACAACCCCACAAATTTTTTTTTAATGTATGAAATTTTTCCAGAGAGATAAATCAAATTGAAGTAGACTTGAGAATTGAATCTTTTTTACTTAATTATTTGAATGACATTTTGCTAAATTAATTACTTAATTACTTCTTAATCACTGAATTTATCACCACTTAATTCAATCAATCATTTATCGAGTATCCATTGATCTGTGAACTGTGCTATTTCTCTAAGTTACCATTTCTTGTGTTATTTTCCTTCCTAAAGGACTTCATTTATATTTCTTGTAGTGCAGATCTGCTGATGATAAATTCTTTCAAATTTTTTATATCTAAAAAAATCTTAATTTTTTATTTGTAAAATTTTTTATATGTATAATTACAGGTTGTCATTTTTGTTTCCTCCTACTATATTAAAAATGCTGTTTCACAAACTTCTCACATTCAGTTCCTGAAATTTTCTATCACAGTATTTTTTGTTTTCATGTACAAAATACATCTTTTTTTCTGTGACTATATTTAAATGTTTGGTTAAATATTGATTTTAGGAAATTTCATTACAGTATGACTTCATGTAATTTTTTTCATATTTCTTGTGCTTGGGTTTGTTGAGAATTTTTTATCTGTAAATCATTGTTTTTATCAAATACAGAAAAAAAAATTAGCCATTCATTTCTTTATATATATTTTGTCTCTATCTACCAATCCATTTCTCTCCCTTTTATTTTAATATTATAGCTACATGTGTAATAGGCCTTTTGATGTTCCCCGCAACTTACTGCTTGGATTCTATTGATAGTTTTTTCAGTCATTTTCTCAGTGCTTCATTTTCATTTCTATTGCTATTTCTCTAAGTTCACTATTTCATTTCTTCTGTACAGTTTAATCTGCTGTTAATGAAATTCAGTTGTTTCTCGTGTCACATGTAATTTTCTTATATCTAGAAATTTGATTTTGATATTTTTAATATTTTCCTTATCTCTACTTAACTTTTTGAACTTATTTACACTATAATATATTTTAATGTCCTTTTATGCTTACCTTAACATTTGTGTTAATCTTTTGTATGTTTTAACTAATTTTTCTTCTAATTATGGACCATATTTTTCTGCTTCTTTGTATACCTGCTATTTTTGTAATTAGTGGCCTTACTTTGTAGTTTCTACAGTGTCTAGTGCTAAACATTTTTACATACTTATAAATACTCAAGCTTTATTCGTGGATAAAATCAAGTTATACTTCACATTACTTCTTTCTGGCTAAAAGCAGAAATTATCTCTTAGAAAACTTCTAAAAAGAACAGATGTCTTCTCTCTACTAGGAGATTTAATTTAATTAGCCTGGTGAGGTCCGAGCAGCAATACTTTTTAAAGTTCTCCAATTTGTTCTAGTGTACACAGATAGTTCAAATTCTCTATTAAAGGGTAATTCTTGTGAATATTATAGGATGGAGAAGGGTCTTCCTGAGGAGTTAATATTCAGGAAAAACTTAAATGATAAAATATCAGTCATGTCATTATCTTGCAAAAAAAAACCTCTCAAGCAGAGGAATCCATCAAAATGTCTTAGATAAGAATATACTGTTTAATAGTATAGCTCACAAGAATGCAAGTAATAACCTCCAAAATTTGCAATCTGAAACTAAAAAGCATTTTGAACTTGAAATATGTGTGGAATTAGCAGTTATCCAAATATACATTACTTCCTCACTAAATGCAGGGGGAAGGGGGAGGGTGAAGTGGGTAAAGGGGATCAAATATATAGTAGCTGAAGGAAACTGGACTTTGGGTGGTAAACACACAATAGACTATATAGATATCAAATTATAATGTACACCTGAAAATCATATAATTGTATTAACCAATGTTACCCCAATAGACTTAATAAAAAAAAAGAAAAAAAGAAAGAAAACTAATGGGTCTTGAAGATATCTCCTTCTGGTCTAGAATAATGCTTCTTTATTAGTTCCTAGAAGCAAGTGATAATGAGAACACCTATTATCAAGCCAATTCATAGCCTCCTAGAACAAAGCATTCTTGTATCTTCTATCTTCTTGTTTCAACAATTCATCCTGAAGCTCTTGTAAGAAAGAATGAAATGCAGAAATTGTGGTTTATTTATAGTTCTGTTATATTCAACCACTAAGAGACATATTCTTTGCCAATGAAATCATTATTAATAGTATCAGTAAAGAATTCCATTTGAGCAACGAAGATGGACATTGAACAAAATGGCAGTCGTATAAGAACAACAACTTTCTGAATCTTCCTAAGAAGTGTGGCAGCCATTCCTGTGTTGGGGTGTGTAAAACTGTTTCTCTTTACTCTCAGAAATCTTCTAAAACACATGTATACCTATACTCTCTACTACTTACAGATTAAAGAAAAAAAAAAAACTACCAAACAAACAAAAAACCTTTTAAACACCAAGATCCAGACTGTCAAAAGACAAATCTGAAAAGGCTCTGAAAATGCTTAACATAAAGTGTTAAGATACAATTTTTCTGCCATTATGCTCTCCAAGTATGCCCCTCATAGGCCCACAAATCAGGTTATGTTGTTGACAAAATGTGACAAAATGTATGAGTTATGACTGTCACTGATTCTAAATGACTGTTTTCCTTTGCCTGACTGCAGCACTTGGAAACTTGCAAATATATATAGGTTTTTTATAGCCCACTCTATTCTAGCCAGGGGCAAAAGGTATTTTTCACTGGGCTAAGAGGAATATTTTTAAATTCTCTTCAGTTTTATCATGTGTTACAGAATTTTAACAATTTGGATAACCAGAGACTCAGATTATTCTATTTAAAGAAATACTCATGTATTTCATACATTTCAATAATGCCCCTACATGCATTAATTTTTAAATTTTATCTTGCCAAATGTATTGTTTGAAATTCATCAGGCTTATTCTGAAAATAATTTATCATGGCATAGTATCTTCATTCCCTTTATTAAAATTATTTTTGTCAATTTGATGATATGAAAATAAATGTCCTTTTAAAATGTGATTGAGTGTTATTAAATTGATTAAGATGACACTTCTATTCTGATTTTTATAGTAATAGAAATATTTCATAGACAAATTCAATTTTTCTAATATCTGTATTTATTAAATGCACTTGAAAACTGAGGAAGTTCATTTTATCTGCTTTCGGACTTCCCAGATTTATGAAGTAAGAGATCTGGATCACTTTTAACTTCCCCCATTCTCTATACTGAGACCTATGTTAGTTGTAAAATTTGCACATAGTACTTGAATACAGCTGCTAATTTCAGTATTAATTTTACCCCAGTGAACCTTAGCACTTAATATAGTTCTGATTAGTTATAATTTGGGGAAAAATTATGAGTTAGTGCAAAAAACTGTATACTCTGATACTCCAGTTATTTTGATTCCATCTTTCTCCTCTGTCATCCATTCTAGATTTCCTTCACATACAGCTATTTTTTCTCTTCTCCTCCTCCTCCTCCTCCTCCTCCTCCTCCTCCTCCTCCTTCTCCTCCTCCTCCTCCTCCTTCTCTTCTTCTTCTTCTTCTTCTTCTTCTTCTTCTTCTTCTTCTTCTTCTTCTTCTTCTTCTTTGATTTAAAGCATTTATTTATTTTTTTAATTAAATTTAAAAAAAAATTTTATGGCGACATTGGTTAATGAAATTCAGTAACCTTCAGGTGTACAATTTAACAGTAAGGCATATATATCACACTGTGTGTTTACCACTTCTGCTGCCTAAATTATTTTTTGGTGGGATGACTCAAATCTTCACTTCTGATTTGTCTTAACTCTTTATTGCCATAATCCAATTGGACCATAGTTACTTTACTTGCCAATTTACAGTTAAATCTGAGAATAGGAGAACCAAAAAAATGACTCATTGGATCAAATGAAGGCTGAACATATTTTTTTCTGCCCTCATTATGTAAAAAAAAAAAGCCATGCTGTCCATGATCATCTGGGTCAAGTACCCTGCAGGTATATTATCTGCATCCTGTGTTTGCTAGGCTACTTGCATGAGGAACCCAAAGTGATCCTCTGAAAATTATTGTTTCACTGTGCCCTCAAGTAAATGCATTTCTCTCCCCCAAAGACTTCTAGACACACAGGGCCTATAGATACAGGGACAAGAGGATTAAATTTTCCAAGCAGGTCTTTTAGATTGATCATAAGTGGGACTACTCTTACTTTTCTCCTTAATTTCAATCCCTTGGTTTCAAAACTCATGTATTATATCAGTTGGGAGCAGTGCCATATAACAGTTCCTGCTTTTTAGCAAAATGTTATCCTAAAGAATAGTTTTCCGCCTTTGAGTCATGTCATCTCCAAGCTGGTAACTCAGCAATACCATCAAGATAGCATTCTTCAGTGCTATCAGGCCAGTAGTAACTTGGAGATGATGCATTTTGTGGTAAGATTAGAGGACTTAATGGTCAATTATCTATCACAATACCACATTTGCTGTAAAGTGAGTTATGTGGCTCAAGTGGTTATTATGTGAGAGATTCCACATCAATAGACAAAATACTAAGTCCTTGAATATTGGAGATTTTATGTGAGCAGGAAAGACAAATCCATACTTGCAACATGTGTTAATACCAGTCAGGATATATCTTTATTCTTTCCAGATGGAATGTGCCCAATATAACTATCTGGCCACCAAGTGACAAGCTGGCTGTTCTTTTTGAGGAGAAGGTAACATACCTGCAGCTCAGCATTGACTCTGTTTCTGACATTTCAATCAATTAGTATTGAAATTTTAAACATGTATATGACTATTCCAATTTGCTATGTCATTCTATGGTCATCAGGCCAAGTTGTGGTTCACTTTGTGTTTATTCTTCTTGGAATTTGTGCATTCTTTGAATCTGTGATATTTATCTTTAATCATGTGGTATATTTCTTCCAAATATTTTGAAATATTTCAATACATTACCTTTATCCTCTGCCCCATTACTCATTTACTTTTAGGACTCCATTATAATTTGTAGTCCATTTTGGTACTGACTCACATATCTTTCATGCTCTATTAATTTCATTTTAACTTATTTTCCCTATTATCCCATTTTGATCATTTCTATTGACCTGTCTTATGATTTTTAAATACTTTCTTCTGCTGTGTCTCTTTTGCTTTTAAGACCATTGATGGAAATCTTAATTTTAGATTTTTTTTTCAATTCTAGAATATAAATGTTTAGTGATTTCATTGTTTTTGTTAAATAATATATTTTAAACCAATTTTCTTCATTCTTCTCTTGTTTTTTTTTTTTTTTTTAACATATCTGTATAGTCCATTCTGTTTATAACATATCTAGGATATATGTAAATCTGTTTTCATAAACCATTTTCTCTCTTTTAAGTATGGGTCACATTTGCTGTTTCCTCATATATCCCAGTATTTACTGTTATCAGGATACCATATTTGAAAATAATAATAATAAAGAGCTATAAATGTAATTCTCCACAGAAAGAACAACTCATTTTCTCTGTCCATCACCAAGGTTGAGAGGCTGATCACTTTAGCCCAATCAGAAGTAAAACTGTATCAGGGCTGAATTAAATCTTTTACAAATTTCAGTTTACCTCTAGTTTGAAATGTCTTATAGTCAGGATCAGTCTTATATGTATAATAGGTTTCTCTTTCTTCCAGGACTTTGCATTCTAAGTACTTTAAGATGATGGTGGTCTCTCTTAGCATTTAAGTCTCCTATTTCCAAAACCAATAATCATCACAATTCTGAACTTAACAATAACCTCATAAGTGAGGATCAATCTAAAGAGAGAATTACTTCTATGTTCAAGGTTGCTTACAGATTCCTATCTGACCATCAACTTCTATAGTTCTTAGCAGCCCTCTGTAATTTTCTTAATCCTGGAAATATTTTTCTGTCTCTGATACAACCAACCATAATTTACTTGTAGCCATATTTAATCAATGCTTCCAGGAATGAAAGCAACCATCAATTAATCTTCTCTACCCTAAGAAGGGTATGCCCTTTTCTATAATTTAGTATCTTCAAAGATGTTTGCATCCCAATCCCGATGGTATGTTGAAAATATATGGTTCTTTATTTATTTTCTTAGCTATTGTAGCATAAATGGTGGTATTAAGTCATCTTCTACCTTTTAAATAAAAGATATATATATATATGTACATATACATATATACATGTATATGTATATATGTATATGTATATGCATGTATGTGTGTATAATCTTTTATATATATATAATTTTTTTTAAGTTTTCTACCCAAGAGGGCAAGGTCAACTTGGCAAGAGGAAGCTGGAAATGTGTCTCTGGTAGAATGATTTGTCAGCATCAATTCTTCAGCCCCATCCCATATCCACATGCATTATCATGACCTCATTATGGGTAGAGGAAATACCATTATCAGACTCTTGACTTTTGTGGTAAACTGTGTTATTTGCTTTGGCCAATGATATGAGGCAGAAGTAATAATGTGTTCTTTCTAAATACCAGTCTTCAGAGATCTCCTCACATTTCTCTGCTCACCCTTATGACTCTCCCCCATCCCATGTAGCTTACTAATCAAAAGAAAAGAAAAGAAAAAACAAAAAACATTTGGAGCAGAAATGCCTCAGCATAGGTGATTCTACCTTTTCTACTTACTATAGATATGTACTTATTGGCAGAGCTAACCACTGCCTCTGAAACTTAAATAAAAGCTGCTCAGTCCAACCAAGACTAGATCAGATAAACTATAGCCTACTTACAAACTCTAAGCAATAATAAGTAATTGCAGATTTAAGCCACTGCATTTCTGGATGCCTTGTTATATAGATTTGATGCGAGAATAAATCATTAATACAGTCCCACTAGATATTCAAGTGTAGCATAAGTAGGGTTAGCACAAAGAGGCAATGCTTAAGTCAAGAGAGCTATGGTCAAAGGACCAGGCAAGAAAAAGTTCAAAGAACACATGAAAGAAAGAGGTATTTTTAGACATTTGCCACTGTTATATCACATCTGTATAAACAATCTATATTTTTACAAACAATATCTTACCTGTTCATTACTTCCCCCCAGGCCAATCCTTGGATAAACTCAGATTGCCTAGGGGAAGGAAAAACATGTTTTAGTTAGTAATTCATTTTGTTTTATTTTTATACTGAATTGATATAGTAATTGATCATCTAATTTTAACATGAGCAAAGATGACTTTAATTATCTGAGAGTTAACTTAAAATCATGGATCTGTCCAAAGTTTTATCCAGGCCTTAAAAAGAAATATCACCTGCAGAGGAAACTTGAAAAGACAATTCAGAAAAGAATAAATTCATTTGCTGATTGGCTTCAAAGAATGACTCTTTGAAAACTCATTAATTATACTGCATACTCCCATTCTATTCAAACTGTCATCCATAAATACTAAAATGTTTGATTAACAGTTTTTGAATAATAAAAAATCTTAATAATTTTAATATCATAGGTGATTTTATTTTTTCTACTTACAAAGACAATTAACCGTGTAATTAATTTAAATAAATAATCAAACGTAAGAAGTAATACAGCTTTCTTTTTAATATCAAAGAATTATGTACCTAATTTAAACCTATTTCCTACTCTAAATTGTATTGAAGTAATAAGCAATAATATAAAAATAGGCAGTCTATAAAAAGGATAAATAATCTTGGATGTTATAATGGTTAATTTTATGTCAACTTAGCTAGGCCACAGGATTCAGATATTTGGTTGAACATCAGTCTAGCTGTCACTAGGAAGATATTTTTATATAGGATTAAAATTTAAATTAGTAGGTTTTGAGTAAAGCAGATTGCCCTCTATAATTTGGGTGGGTCCCATCCAATCTGAGGTCCCAAAAAGAAGAAATTCTGGCTCCAGAATGCTGTTAAACAGAAGATGGAACATCAACTCTACTCTGAGTCTC
Organism: Eidolon dupreanum; assembly: GCA_028627145.1. Lineage (NCBI taxonomy): Eukaryota > Metazoa > Chordata > Mammalia > Chiroptera > Pteropodidae > Eidolon > Eidolon dupreanum. Next base: position 97,460,341 of record CM053509.1, on the reverse strand, counting down.
TAGCCTACCATTTAGTGCTTCAGGATTCTGACTTGCCAGACTTCACATTTGCATGAGCCAATTGAATTATATTGGTTCTGTTTTCTTTGGAGAACCCTAACATCACTAGCATGTTAAAGGTTTTGAAACATGTTGAAAGATAGAAAGCTAATGAGTTGGAATTGAGAGACATTAAAGAATAAAAATCCTCAGAACAACACAGTATTGTGGAATGGGTTGCTGAAGCAATCAGTAACATATTTCCAAAATGAGCTGTGAGAAAAATCTTAATACTATGTCAACACAGGACAGGAAATAGAAAGAAAGAGCTTAATGTATAACTGACTGCTACATAGGAATGATATTCCCTTTCACTAAAAATCAAATAAAAATTAAAATAAAATGCTATCTGGGAAAATGAGCATATTGGTAAATGTCAAAGTATTTTTTTATGAGTACTATCATATATTATTGATACATTTGTGTGAGAAGAGACAAAAATTAATATTGGATATAATTCTAAATTTATTTAAAATTAATAATCACTTAAAATCATATATTTGAGATAATATTGTGTTTTTGGCAAAAATATCTTTTCATATAGAGAAAATTAAAATTAAGTAGTAAAAATACATACTAAAATTCAGATAAGCTTGAACTTAGGGCTAGTTAAGTTTTTTTTAATTAAAAATTAAAAAGATTATTGAGAATATTATTTTATAGAATAAAGTTTAGGCATAACTTCTATGAGTTAGTTGTAGCTTAACTTAAAATCCTACATGATCTTAGGAGTCTCTAAAGCTCCCTTGAGTTTTTTGTTACTCTGGAAATTAGATCAATATTTTCTCCCCATGCCTGAAACAGTTTTTTTTTTTTTTTAACAAAAGAGAAGGAACAAGATATACTTTTCTATAAAGTTACTTAAAATAATTATTTGAGCATCTAAAATCAGATTTAAGTTTTTCAACTAATACTTTTCATCTCTTATTAGACTCTACTCTGAAAACAAACTTTTATTACTAATACAATAGGACTATTCATACACTTATTTACAAAAGATTTTTATTATTACTAATCTATTGGTATTTTAAATATAAAAAGCAGTTTGGTTACTATGAATATCTAGAGCATGCTATATGTTCACAACCATTTAGAGGCTTTCCTGACAGTGTGTGTGTGTGTGTGGGGGGGGTGTTCTTACCTGTTTGTTTTCTACAGAATTTTTTTCTCTTTAGTTCTTGTTTGTTCTTGTTATCCTTGATATGGGAGAAATAAATAACTCAAAGAGTAAACATAAGTTATTTAATTTTTGGAAGAGAGAGAGTACTGGGGACCATGTTACTTATTTGGAAAACAGTAGTAAAAGTATATTGATTCCAAGATGAAATTAAGAACCAAGAAAGAACATCAAGAATAAATTTTATCTAATTTATAGTAATGACTGAGTACACTCCTACTTTCAGCATTGTCATAATGAACAGAAGGGGTAAAAAATTGCACATTACCTTTAAAAGAAAAGTGTAGGTAATGAGATTTACAGATCCACTTAATTCACACTCATACACATATATGTGTAGAAGACTAGAAAAATTAATTTTTTCTTGAATTCTGATACTATTACTTTAGATAAATTAAATATAGTAACAATAAATAAGGCAGATATTGGGAAATTTACGATAAGAGCATCTCTAAGAGAATTTTAATACTCAGGCTATTAAAACTTTTCCACAAGATGTTTACAGTAAAATATTGACATAAACATTTTATTATTACTATTATTATTTTTATTATTATAAATGGACACTGGCATAGGAAACATCTTTATCTACCATCAGATATAGTGTGTGTTGAAAACTATTTAAGTTAAATATGAAAATTATTCTAAGAGGTTTGTAAATTAATTCAGTGACTGAATCTTAGAAGAAAGGTGATTAAATTTGAAATTTAAATAGCATTGATTGCTAATTTACTTATAAAAGTTATATAATCATATATGATGTAAATACTGCTATGTTATTAACATTGCTTAAAACATATGAAGTCTTCAGTTTATCTTTATTACCATTATTATCATTGATTTAAAGCAATTATTAAATTTTTAAGCATCTATTATCTATCTTTCATCATTAACATCATCATCATCATTATCTATCTACCTATCATATCTATCTATCTGGCTATCTGTCTATATATCATCTATCATTTAACTTTCTATCACCTCTCTCTCTCTCTCTCTCTCTCTCTCTCTCTCTCTTTCTCATCTATTTGTCTATCATCTATCTATCTAAACTATCATCTAAAAGCCACAGTTTAAAATGCGGTTAAGCAATCACCCTCTACTTATATGGTATAGAAGAGGAGAGCAGAGATTCAAAGAGAAGTCAATTTCTATATAATGCACTAAAATATTTAAAAAATTAGAAATTCATTGAAAGATAATTTTGATAAGAGTGTAAAGATTCAATGGAGAAAGTAAGGGAACAGGGAAAGAACCCAGTAGGCTTGTAGAATATTTTCTATTCTTCAAACTGCAATTATGAAGTGAGCCAAAATAGACTACAAAAATTCAAGGTGTCATTAAAGTCATTCTGTGAAAACATCCCAGGGGGGTTGGGGGGGGGGGTTGATGAAAAAGGCAAAAGGGACTTAGAAGCACAAATTTCCAGTTACAAAAATAGTCACAGAGCTGTAAAGTATAGCATTGGGAAGATAGTCAATGATACTGTTGTAACTATATGTGGTGTCAGACTTCCCGAAGTGATTACTTCATAAGGCATGTAAATCACTATGTTGTACACTTGACTAACATAATATTTTATGTCAACTGTAATTTAAAAATAAAATTAAAATTAAGAAAACAAAGCAAGAAAATGTCCCCACTCTCCCCCAAAAAATGTCCCAGGAAGAGCTTAGTGGTGTTTGAATTGTTTCATTGTCTCAAATGATGAATCAGTTGTTCAAGTGAAATAGTGAACCTGAACACACAGAAATGCGTACTCTTTAATTTTCTAACTTACTTTTTCTAAAATATGAGTAGTTAATATACATGTTGTTAACATCACGAACTGTATGGAGATTCTTACTTGATCAAAAAAACCTCGTGATCTGTGTAAGCAGGCTTTGGAGAAGACACATTAAATTAGGCTGCTGTTTAGATTATTTTCACTATCCTTTAGCCCTGGTAAGTCTAGAGTGAATAATGCAAACAAAACAAAGAGTCAAAATGAAAAACACAATCAACTCTTGAGGTTTAACTAAGGTTGAAGCCCCACCTGCTTTTGACAATTGCCTAAAGGGCTATTTTTACGGAGAAAATAATTTGAACGCTTCAATTATATGAAATTATATAAATCAAATAAGAGATTGAACTTTTTCTCTGTGTCTTTCTTTTAATGATGAATATTACTGTGATATATCTAAACATGAAAATTATTAATAAAATAATGATGATCAGAGAAATTCAACTGAGCTAAAAATCATAGAGATGGAATGAGGGCTCTGACTCCAAAAAATGAATTAGCAGAAATAAGTCAGAAAAACTTTCTGAAAAATCCTAGTACCCATAAAATTAATTTAGATAATTAGGAGTGGTGAAAATATTTATTGTTGGTTTGACAGACATTTTATGCCTGTCAAATAGTAGTCAATCTTCTTCTGGTAATCTAAATTTTATTTTAATATACTACCATGCTTCTATTCCTTTCTTTAAGAAATATTTAATATATTTATTAATATAGGTATAGTAGTTTTTATTAATGCTTAACATCTATTTACCAAATATAGCTAAAATTATATCTTTTGTGACTCAAGGGTTTTAAGTGAGGTTGAGTCTGCCCCACAGCTGCAAAAGTGGGCAAGTAAATGTTTTTCAGAGAATCACAGACATTCAGAGACTTATAAGCCTCTGTTCACTTTTATTGGTCAAGGGATAATTATTTAATTCAAGTCAAATGAAAGAGATTTAAAAGAATTTTGTTGGAATCACTGAAACAGAAAATCTTTATTTCCTTTCGAATAGTTGACTACAAAAGTATTTGCATTTGGAGTCACTGAGGGGTACCGGGTAGAGTTTTATACGACAATGAATCCACTCAGAGGAATTATGAAGCAGATGTAGAGAAAGATTCAATTAATGTTGTTCTTGAGACTCTGCTTTAAAACAAATGAAAATGTCAAACTAAACACGAACTTTTAAGTTTTTAAAGGCTATAATATCTTGTTATTGCTTTAATCAATTTGAGTTGATTTTCTATCATAAAGAAAGAAAATATAATGAATAATGAAATGATTAAATAATTATTGATAAAATAAGATAATTAAAATAATTTCATTATTAAACTAATTAAATTAAACAACGAAATAATTTAAGCAAAGCTCCATTACAGTAAAATTAATAGAGTTAATTTACTTGATAATAAAAATCTTTTAAAATATTTATAAAGCACCAGGAAATAAAATGTTTGTATTTGGTGGAAAATATTTTTATGTTGAATAGCAACCACATGAAATTAAAACAAAACAAAACATGTCAGCAATATGTTTAAAAAAATTATTTGATCAATAATTTACTCTATGAAAAATTCTAAATATTTTATTTTTTATATTGGTATCTAGCAAAAATAAAAATTAATAACCATTATTTTAGATTATAGCAACATGGAATTATAGTAACAATCTTACAGTAATATTATAGTTCATTTTTTACTGATATACTTATATTCATATAAAAGCATTATTATCTTATATTTTGACAATTCAAATCAGAGATACTGAAAAGGGAAAATATACCCAAACATATTTATTCTACTTCATTTTTAAACTTGTAGATAAAAAATTAAAAGTGTAAAATAGTAATATTTCATTGTATATATGTACCACATCTTTATCCAGTCATACATTGATTGGCATTTATGTTGATTCCATATTTTGGATATGATAAATAATGCTGCAATGAACATAGGGGTGCATATGTCTTTTTGAATTAGTGTTTGGATTTCTTTGAATACATACCCAGAAGAGGAATTGCTGGGTCATATAGTAGTTATACTTGTAATTAGTTGAGAAACCTCCACCTTGTTTTCCACAGTAGCTGTAGCAATTTACAATTCCCTCTTGCCATTTGTGACAACATGGATGTACCTAAGGGTATTGTGCTAAGTGAAGTAAGTCAAACAGAGAAAGATAAATACCGTATAATTTCACTTATACATGGAATCTAAATAAATGAACAAACAAACAAAACAGAAACAAACTCATTGATATAGAGAACAAACTGATGGTTGCCAGATAGGATGAGGGTTAGGTGGATGGGCAAAAAAGGTGAAATGGATTAAATACAAATTGCCAGTTATAAAAACAGTGACAGGGATGTAAGTACAGAATAGGGAATATTGTCAATAATATTGTCATAACTATGTGTAGTGCCAGATGGTCTATCAGGATGATCACTTCATAAAGTATATAAATATGTACTATGTTGTACACCTGAAATTAATGTCATATTATATGTCAACTATAATTGAAACATAAAATAAAATGCAAAAATAGTGTAAAATATGTTCTAAGACTACATAGGAATAACCATTTTAACTAATAAATATGTAGTTTATTTGATGCTATTGTAAATTTAACAACTATTGACTTTATAAAGTCTTGAAAAGTTGTATTAACATGTTTTAGATTAGTTTTGCTGTGTTCTGAACATTTACTTTGAACCCAAACTGTAATTTAGAAAACCAATTTACTCAAAGTTTAAGCTCTGAATCAAGTGCTTTATATACTAGGTTCCTATACACCAACATTCAAGATCACAGCATAAACTGACTTTAAGATATGAATGTTTTTAAGTATCTAAACATAATTTAGTTACTTCATAAAAATACCTAATGTAATTCTCTATTGACAAATGCAAGACTTTACTCCTTATATTCTGATTACCATTTTATAAATTCAGGCTGGACTAATGTCAATTTATACCAAACTAAGATCAATCATTTTCCAATTAACATATTTCATTATTTGCTTAAAATTAGTTAATTAGAATTGATAAGATCTAGTTGTTTCTAATTTTATTTTGTAATTTTTATGAAGAAAGTGGTTATTTTGTTATTTTAATACAGCTTGGCAGAATTAGAACTCTAGTTCTTTGTATCTGTGAGTTCCTTAATGCAGTTCTCACGTTTCTTTGCGCCTCCCCATCCTCAAGCAGAGTGCTTAACAAGTGTGAGTTCAATACATATATTGAATGAAGAGATGAATACCTACTCAATCATATACTTTCATGCTTCTTTATTATACAATATTTCTGTGTGTTTGTTAGACATTATTAAGAACCTTATAACAAAAATGTCATCAGCCAGACAAGTTGGTTTTTGATGAATGACTAACAGATCAATATTTCTCTGTGTGTATAGTGTTATTTACATTTATTTTATTGAAAGCTGTTTTTCATTTATATGAAAGTACAAATATCTAGAGGGGGAAGAATATTCTAAAATCATAACAATGATGAAAGCTATATCACTTCACTGAGAAAGAGATAGATGAGAATTCAACAAAGCTACATGCTAACAAAAATAGAATGAAACAAAACTATAAAAGAAGTCTTAAGGTGGTTTTTTTTTGTGTGTTTGTTTGTTTTGCTTTGTTTTGTTTTGTTTTAAGAGCAGAGTAAAATAACTGAAAACTATGTTTTCCTTTAGAAGAGCCTGGTGTATATTTAAGCAATATCATAATGCTAAAGTTAAAATCAAGTAATATTGAAATGTTCTGTCTTTATTTGATTATTTGGTTTATTAGAATGAAAAAGATACTAGACTACTAGACTGGCATGGCATTTAGAATATAGTCCAATTAAAGTCAGCTGCACTTCTGACTTTGTGAATTACTAGAAATGTGAACTTTGGGAATACTAAATCTCAGAATGACTCATTTTCCTCTTTTGTAAATTAAGAATAACAACAGAAACAAAGAAAAATAGTAATAGTGTTATATGATTTGCCAAACTTAAACATGAAAAAGTAATTGTCTAATTGTCATAGATGCATTGTAAGGTATTATATCAGATATTTTTATACTTTATGTCATCTAATATGAATAAATACTCTGTAAGATAGCAATAATTACCCTTGAACAAATGAGTTTCTTTTATAATATACTTTATCCATTATAAGTTACAAAAAATGATTAATATTATGTGTCCAGATTCACCACATAGTCTGTTGAATAAGATGGATTGCAGAAATGACACCATAATATGTTCCAAATCATCAATTACAACTTTTGTCCCCTGTGCTAATTTATTCATTAAAGCAGTTAGTTTTATTTACTAGTCTCCCAGGAAAGATTGTAAGCTCCATGAAGAAGATACTATAATTATTAAGAGTCCTAAAGTACATAATAGTAATGAAAAAATAAGAAGGATTAAATATTTGAAATAAATGTACAGTTAAATTTTTCTTTGGTTTCATTTTATTTTTATTTTTCCTTATTGGCTAATGTAATTTACTGTGTAGTGTATGTATTCACATTGTCATTAACACCATATATTACATATAATATATATTCATATGTATTTCTATAAGATATTTCTTTGCTTCAAATGCAATGTTTATCAGACAGAAAATTCTTGTATATAATTGATTGGTTACTTGAACAATTTCTGAACCAGAACCATGTTTAAGTAAAAATAATATAATATATCTTACATTTTGATGAAGCAATATTTTTTCTCATCTTTTTTGAAAAGTTTCTGGCTATTTTTGGTTTTTAAAATTCTTATAAATAATATTAGAATTATTTATGAACTTTAGTATTGCTTGTAATTTTGCAATTTGAGACATTTGGAATCAAATTACATTTTTAAAATTGTATTAAATTTATTGGAGTGACATTGCGAAATAAAATTATATAGCTTTAATGTGTACAATTTTATAATATATTATCTCTATATTGCATTGTGTTCTCCAACCCATATCAAATCTCCTTCCATCATAGTCACCATATATTTGATCCCCTTTACCCTGTTTACCTCTTCGCAACTCCTTTTCTCCCCTTGTAACAACTATGCTGTTGTCTGTGTCTATGAGTTTTTGTTTGTTTGTCTTGTTCGTTATTTTCAGTTTTATATACACATACAAATGAAATCATATGGTTCCTAATTTTTTCTCTTTGACTTATTTTGTTTAGCATGTTTTCAAGATCCATTCATGTTGTTGCAAATGGCAATATTTCATGTTTTCTTCTGACTAATATTTTGTTGTGTATATAGACCACATCTTCTTTATTCAATCATCTATCAAAGGACACTTAAGTTGTTTCCATGTCTTGCTCACCATGAATAATGCAGCAATAAACATCAGGGTGCATATATCTTTATGAATAAATGTTTTCAAATTTGAGGGGTAAATACCCAATAAAGGGATTGCTGGGTCACATGGTAATTTTATTGTTAAGTTTTTGAGAAGCTTTCATACAGCTTTTTATAGTGGCTGTACCAGTTTACATTCTCACCAGCTGTGTATGAGGGTTGCTTTTTCCTCACAACCTCTCCAGACACTTATTATTTGTTTTATTGATAATAGCCATTCCAACGAGTGTGAGGTGGTGTCTCATTGTGGTTTTGATTTGCATTTCCTTTTTAACTAGTCGAGTAACCTTTCATTTATCTGTTGGTCATTTGTATGTCTTGAGAGAGTGTCTGTTTAGGTCCTTTGCCCACTCTTTAATTGGACTATATGTTTTTCACTAGTTGAGTTGCATGAGTTCTTTATATATTTTGAATTGTAACCCTTTATCGAAGATATTGCTTGCAAATATCTTCTTCCCTTCTCTTGATTGCTTTTGGTTTTGTTGATTTTTTTTCCTTGTGCAGAAGATTTTACTTCTCTTGCCTGCTTGCCTGTGGAGTCAAATTCATAAAATCCTCTCAATCCAAGATCCATAAGTTTAGAACCTATTTTTATCTATGTATTTTATTGTTTCAAGTCTTATATTTAGGTCTTTGACTCATTTTGAGTTAATTTTCATGTTTTTTTTTTTTTGTGAAGTCTTTTTCTATATAAAGAATCATGTCATCTGCCAAAAGTGACAATTTTACTTCTTCATTCCTAATATGGATTCCTTTTATTTCTTTCTCTTGCCTTATTGTTCTGGGCACAACTTCCAGTACTAAGTTGAATAACAGTGGTTTGAGTGAGCATCCTTTTCTTGTTACTGAACTTAAAGGGAAAGTTCAGTTTTTCACTATCGAGTATGATATTATCTGAGGGTCTGTCATACATGGCCTAGATTATGTTGAGGTACTTTCCTTCTATATATTATTGAGTGTTTTAATTATAAACGGATACTGTATTTTATCAAATGCTTTTTTTCATCTATCAACATGATCTTATGATTTTTATTGTTTATTTTGTTAATGCAGTGTACCATATTGATCTATTTATGTACATTGAACCATCCTTGTGCCCCTTGAATGAACCCCACTTGATCATGGTTAATTATCTTTTTCATATATTGTTTTATTCAATTTGCTAGTATTTTGTTTAGTATTTTTGCACCTGTATTCAGAGATATTGGTCTGTAGTTATGTGTGTGTAAGTGTGTGTGCGTGTGTGTTATCCTTGCTAGCTTTTGGTATCAAGGTAATTTTGGCCTTATAAAATGAGTTTGGAAGTGTTGCTTCTTCAATTTTTTGGAGGAGTTTAAAAGATTAAGCATTAAATCTTTGAATGTTTGGTAGAATTCAGTATTGAAGCAATTTGGTTCTGGAATTTCACTTTTTGGGAGATTTTTATAGTTGTTTCAATTTCTTGACTATTGATCAGTCTATGTAGATTTTCTATTTCTTTGTGATTCAGTCTAAGATTGTTATATATTTCCCAGAACTTGTCAATTTCTTCTAGGTTATCGAATTTGGTGGTATATAGTCTTTTACAGTGTTCTTATATGATCCCTTGTATTTCTGTGGTGTCTATCATAGCTTCTCCTCTTTCATGTCTTAATTTGTTTATTTGAGTCTTTTATATTTTTTCCTTACTGAGTCTAGCCAGGGGGTTGTCAATTTATTAATCATTTAAAAAAACTTTTTTTTCACTAATTTTTTCTATTGCCTTTTTGTTTATTTAATTCTGCTCTAATTTTTATTATTTCCTTTCTTCTGACTTTGGGCTTCATTTGTTTTTATTTTTCTAGTTCTTTAAGATTTAATGTTAGGTTGTTTATTTCTTGTTTCTTGAGATAGTCCTGTAATGATATAAACTTCCCTCTTATTACCACTTCTGCTATATCTCAAAAGTTTTGATGTCATAAGGTTAGTCTCATTTGTTTCTATGTATCTTTTGATTTCACCTTTTATTTATTCTTTAACCCAGTTGTTCTTTAGTATCATGTTGCTTAACCTCCACGTATTAGTGTTTTTTCCTACTTTCTCTTTGTGGTTGATTTCCTTTCTGAATTCACATTTAATAGAAGAAAAGAGTTCATTTTATTTATTCAGGTTTTTTGACTATATTTGAAATTTTATTATAATCATCATATAATCATCAAATATAAAATTTTTGTGTGTTATATTTTTGTATTGTATTGAACAAGAATTTGCCATCATATTTTCTAAATGCTTATGAATTATAAGCTGTAGAGTGACTACTTAAATACTCTCTCTTATTCTATTATTCTAGCTTTTTCAAAACATAATTTTTAAAATTTATAAATATTGATAATTTGACTTATTTTTAATTATTTTTATATTATATTTTCATAAGTCTTTTTAAACATCATTAGCTGACTACTGAGATAGCATATCAGATGTGTTTTTTTGGATAATTTACTTATGAGTTTCCATGTCTAAGAGACCAACAGTTTCAAAGCAGAAGGTGTTTTTCCTAATGTCTGAGACCATTCAATATGTCATTCCACATATTTCTCAAAAGCAAAATAAAATACTAAAAACCTCTTCCTTTAACAAAAAAAAAGAAAAAAAAAGAAAAGAAAAAGAAAAGAAAAGAAAAGAAAAGAAAAGAAAAGAAAAGAAAAGAAAAGAAAAGAAAAGAAAAAAAGAAAAAAAGTAAGTCTAAGATGTAAGGGCTGATTAAAGCCTTGACTCACTCCAGGGACTGACTGCAGAGGTGCCCAGATAACCAGGTCCTGTGGTCAATAAGAGAATAGTCCTAATGGTTGCAGCTATTTGAGATTTGTCTTCTTGTAAACAGAACATAACAGTTCAAACAGAATGGGAAATTATAAAGGTGCTCAGAGGCCTGAGAGAGAGGGAGAGGTACTCTGTGAACCAAAACTTGCACTTTATAAGAAGTTATTATGATACCTATCTCTTTTGTTTTATTTTATTTTCCTTCTGTAATAACATTTTTTTCAGGAAATTTCAGACTGTAAAATGTTCAAAGATGAAGAAATGGAAGGGTTCCTTGTCTCTCTGTTGCTTATAAGTTATTTGAATTAGAGAAGATTTGTAACCTGGGGTTGGAGAAGGTGGGATATTGTTGGTGCAAAGAGTATTGAAGCATAAAAACCTATGGTGCAATGGTTTTCAATATTTGTTGATCATCAAATTGACTTGTAACTTTATATAAATATAAATTCTTTAAAGTGTCTATCAAGCATCTAATTCCTGTTTTTATTTCCTTTAAATATATATTATTATTACATTCTCCAAGTATTGCTTGTATTAAGATTGTATGAAACATAAATGTGATAGGAAATGAGAAATGAAAGGAAAATAGGCAGTGCTGTTTTATACCATCCCCCATCATTTAATAATCAGATGTCTTCCAGGGAAAGATCTAGGAGGGCCTGGGTTTTGTTTTATTACCTTGATTGTTCGTGATTGGCTTGGTTGAGCACTTTGAGACAGCACTATTGATCAAAAAATAGACTTATTGGAGATCATGGGTACCACAGTGCCTGTTCTTGAAGAAATCTTATTTTTATAATTGCAAGGTGCTTTTATAAATTCCACTGTGAACAATGGCCTTTTAGAAGTCAACTTCTATTTACTTTGCTTAAACATAGATAAGTTAATCTTTTATAATTACACATCATTATTTTTCATTCTTTTTCATTACTAAGAAACCCATATTTTTACTTTGAAATAGTGGTAGAGGAGCTAAACCTACAACTACCTGGCAACTTTTAAAGAAATTGAAAACTGATTACTATAGCTAAAGAGATTAGAACCATCATGCTGTTGTGGCTAAGCACAGAAGCCTTGACATAAATATGAATTAGAATCAAATTCTATATCTGAAAAATCTGTTAAGTACCTGATATATAACATTTCTATCATCACCATCATCATCATCATCATCATCATCATCATCACATTATTCACAACTAATTTGAGTAGAGACATGATATAACAAATATCTGTCCTGTAGGGTGAAGTTCATCCACATTAACATTTTTAGAAAATCTTCTGACAATTTTTGAGCAATCTGCTGTTAGATTAGTGACATCTAACAGCCTGACATATCCATCTTTTCTCTGGTTAACCACAAAACACAGAGATACAAGGCAGAAGGTACTAGAAAAGAGAACAAACATTCTTGTGGGGAAAGATATTGTATAACAAAACCATTTTGGGGCCTGATTGACTTTTGACAGTACTAAGTTTAAATATTTTACTCCATCAAATCATAGCAAGGCAGAGAATACAGATAAAACTATGGAGGGGGATGGTTACTGGTTCTTTGTCTACTGGCCATCTTATTTGCTATCCATTTTTTTGTGAGTTCAGATAATAGGTTATCTAGGGACAGAGAAAGTAGAGGATTTTAGCTGTGACATTGCTCCCTATCTTAATGACAATTTCCAGCTTCTCCCTGAGGAGCAAAAGGTTTAGATCACACATTTAACACCCTGATTTTCAGCCTACTACCTGAGGGAGAGGCTCCAAATTACCTAGCTCTGAAAGCCAATGGGACTTGCATTCACAAGTCATGACAGGACTTTAGCAAACAAAGAACTAGTTTTTTTTAATGGGCAAAAATACATACTCCCCCACTAAGCACAGTGCAGAGAGACAGACAATTATACCCATTTCCTCAGTTCTTTCTGAAAGAGGATTGACTGCATACTTTCCCAGACGCAGCCTAAATATCTGGTTTCTAATTAGCTTATATCTAGAGATTGACTCTGATATTACGACCCTCCCCATGAGGACACTGATAAGTCTTGACACAATTTCAACTACTGAGAGTCACTAAGAACAAAGACAAAGTGTTATCCATTCATTAATGCCTGAGAAGAAGCCAGGAGCTCAGGCCAGGCTAATTGATGAGGAGGTTCATCTCCTACATTATACCAGTCTATGAAGACTAGAAGAGGGAGTTGATTTATCTAATGGACAAATGCCAATGAAGAGAGTCAAGAAAAATAAAGATACAAGGAAATATATTCCAAATAAAAGAACAAAAAGTCCTTGTTTTCAAACTATATTTAAAGTTTTAGTAATAAAAGCAATATGGTACTAGCATAAAAACAGACCCAAATATCAATGAACCAGAATAGAGAGTCCAGAAATAAACTCATGCATACATAGTCAATTAATTTATAACAAACTAGCCAAGAATGTGAAATGGGGAAAAGATAATTTTTCAACAAATACTGTCGGGAAAACTGAATATCCACATGCAAAAGAATGAAACAGTAATTTCTATCTTACACCATACACAAAAGTCAAGTAAAAATGGATTAGAATTGTGAATGTAAAACTGAAAACCATAAAACTCCAGAAGAGAACATAAAGGGTAAACTTCTTGCTAGTCTTAACAATATATCTTTGGATTTGACACCCAAGAGCAGGGCAAAAATTAAAATTAAAACAACCAAATTTAAAAAAATGAAAAAAGCACCTTCTTTTTTCCAAAGAAGACAGAAAAATGACTATCAGGTACTCAAAAAGGTGCTCAACATCACTAATCATCACAGAAAGGCAATTTAAAACCACAATGAGATATCATCGCCTCATACCTGTTAGAATGTCTATTATCAAAAAGACAAAAGATCACAACCTCTGGTGAGGATGTGAGGAAAAGGGAACCCTTGTATACTCTTGGTAGTAATATAAAATGGTACAATCACTGTGGAGAACAGGCTGGAGATTCCTCAAAATATTAAACATAGAATCACCACCCATTTCTTGATATATAATCAAAGAAGACAAAATCATTATCTTAAAGTGACACCTGTACTGTCATGTTCACTGCAAGATTATTCACAATAGTCAAGGTATAGAAGCAACATAAATGTTCATTGATAGATGAATGTATAAAGAAAATGTGATACATATACCCAATTAAATATTTTTCAGCCTTAAGAAATGAAATCCTGTCTTTTGCTACAATATGGATGAAAATGAAGAGTATTATGCTAAGTGAAATAAGCCAGACAGAGACAAATACTGTATGTCATCACTTTTATAGAATCTAAAATAACAAAAAGTCAAACTCATAAAAACAATGAGTTGAATGGTGGCTGCTGAGGTCTGGGAAATTGGTGGAAATAGGGAGAGTTTGGTAAAAGAAATCTGTTCACACTGGACGCTACTTTTTTTTTTTTAATTTAAGTACTTACACATAAAATATGCGCTACATTAGATGAAAAAACATTATGTACTTTTTTTGTCATTAAAAATTCTACAGTTCAAACAAAGCTGATGCTGCTTCCATGATCATATTAGATGCCACCTCATATATGCTGTCCTGTTCCTTTGTTTTCAGGGAATGTTTAAAACAACATTTAATGAATTCCTGAGAATCTGTACAACAGTTCTCCCTTATCCAAGATTTCACTTTCAACAGTTTTAGTTATTGACAATTGAACCAGTCTGAAAATATTAAATTAAAAATTCCAGAAATAAACAATTCATAAGTTTTAAATTGTACTCCATAGTGCATCATATGATGAATCTCACACTGACCTGCTCCATCCTGCCCTGGACATGAACTGTCTCTTTGTCAAAGGTATTCATGTTGTATAGGCTTCCTTTCAATGAATAGCTTTGTATTCTATTGGGTTATCAGATCAGTGTACCCTAGTTCTTGTGTTCACATAACCCTTATCTAATTAATAATGGCCACAAAACACAAAAATAGTGATGCTGGTAATTCATATATGTCAAAGAGAAGCGAAAAGTGCTTCCTTTAGGGGAAGAGATATATATGTGCTGGAAAAAATATAATATATATAGGATTTAGTACTGTTTGCAGTTTAAGGTATTCATCAGGGGTCTTGGAATGTATTTCCTATGGATAAAAGGAAGGAGAGCTACTATATTGTCATATTTCTGTGAGGGCTTTGTGTTGAGAGAATTTTACATTCTTCATATCTTACCAAACAAATAAACTAGAGTTAGATATAACACAAGCACACTCTATATTTAGTAAACAAATGCTACTGAATGTTCATATTATGATTATTTTTTGCTTCTGACTGATTTCAGCTCTTTAAGAACACAGAGTCAGTAACAAAAGTTTACATACATTTCCTAGAAGTGGTCTAAATTTTAGTTATGTGTTTTTATTTCATTTTAATTATCTGTATTTAAGAAAATATGCACTGACTGCTACAAAATGCTAAACTTTACATCAGTGACCTACACAATATAAATTAATTTTATATTGTCTCAGATTTTAATGTGAGTTAGCAGAACTCTTCTCTATCAAGTCATTTAGCATCCAGACTCTCTCCATCATTTTATGCTGTCATCGAAATTTAAGGATTCCACATTTGCTATAGCAAGAAAAGAAAATGGTGGAGGAGGCATTAATTGTCTTTAAGCGCTCAAAACAGAAACGATGCATATTATTTCTCTTCTCCATCAACTGACAAAACTAATTAGATGGCCCCAGTTTAAATGGGAGGAAGGCTGTGTCATATAGGGGAGACTTTGTGGATCACTAAATGTCAGTCACACCATAGTACAGACTAGTTTAGACCCTTATGAACCTCCATTTCTTATAAAACATTTCTTTTATCTGTCAATATTGGGTTAATGAACAGGCATAAGACTCTCAGCTTGACTTAATTAATCTCTATTTTTGAAATCTGCTAGCACAGGTGTAGACTAAAAATATGATTCAACAAATGTTGACTCAATAGCAATTTTCCATAATGTCATCAGTTATTCATCTCAGATTTCATTTATGCATCTGCTGTGTCATTATCTGAGTTCATTATAACATTAGCTTTCAAATTTACTAACCATTGCATAAGTGACAAAGGTACTAATTATAGAGGCTTATTGTTAAACATTGTTCACCTTAAAAATAATATTAATTGGATGCTTTTATCTTTTGAAATGAACTTAATATAAAATAATGAGATTAATGTGTCAATAACATATGAAAACATTTTGCATGTTTAAAATGAACTTTCCTGTATAATAACTACAATACATAATTGATATTTATGATATACTTTTAATCAAATTAGGTTGGTGGATGCACATTTGCCATAATTTATAAGAACTGAAACTTTGCAAAGAACAAATATGATCAGTTTGATCAAAATTACTCTTAATATCAATTATATAGATTTCAAAAAGTATTACTAGTTGACAGAGTACTAAGTCCAATTTAGAAATCCTCTTATTGTAACAAAACTTTTTTTATAATTTGTGAGATTCGGAAAAGCAGCAACTGCTTTTTATGACTTTTGTTAAATTTATAAATTGTTAGAGTAAAAAATTAACCTTTCAATGTTTGATATTATATATTTGGAAATTTTGCAAAAACCATGAACAATTAAAGTATATTGCAAATGTTTTTTCAGCCTTAACGTCGAGGTACAATTAAAGAGACATCATTACATATGTGTGTCACATCCTTTACAGATGGTAAGTAAATAAGTATGAAAAGAATTTTAAAAGATTTGAACTATGAAAAAGGAAACATATTTATAAAATGAGATTTGTCAGAAAAGTGCTTTGTTCTTCCTTAATTACAAATAAATATCTATGAAATACAAGATTATTTTAATGCTGTTAAATATAAATACAAAGAGGTACATAATTTTCTCTTCAAATAATCTCCATTTTTAAAATTATTTTTCAATTACAGTTGACATTCAGTATTACTTTATATTAGTTTTAGATGTACACGATAGTGGTTAGATGGCTATATGATTTATAAGAAGTGATCCCCTCCGATTAGTCTAGTACCCATCTGGCACTATATATAGTTATTAAAATATTCTTGAAGATATTCCCTCTGCTTCACTTTACATCCTCATGAATATTTCATAACTACCAATTTGTATTTCTTAATCTCTTTATTTTTTCAACCCCTTCTCATCTGACAACCATCAGTTTATTCTCAATATATATGAGTCTGTTTCTGTTGTGTTTGTTCATTTATTTTATTCTTTAGATTCCACATATAAGTGAAGCATATGGTATTTGTCTTTCTCTGACTTATTTTGCATAATAAACTCTAGGTGAATTCACGTTTGTCATGAATGGTAAGATTTCATTTTTATGGCTGAGTAATATTCCATTATATATACATACAAATATCTTTATCCAACTGTCTATTGATGGACACTTAGGTTGCTTCCATATCTTGGCGATTGTAAATAACACTGCAGTAAACATAGGGATGCATATGTCTTTTTGAATCAGTGTTTTGGATTTCTTCAGATAAATGCCTAGCAGTAGAATTGCTGGGTCATAAAGTAATTCTATTTTTAATTTTTTGAGGAACTTCCAAACTATTTTCCATAGTGGCTACACAAATTAACAATCAGTGCACAAGGGTTTCCTTTACTCCACATCCTCACCAATGCTTGATATTTTCTCATTTATTGATAATAGCCAGGTTCAAAATTATATCTATTGGTAGTTTTAATTTGCATTTTTCTGATAATTCATAATGTTGAACATTTTGAATAACCATAGCAATTTTGAGAAGGAAGAAAGGTAGAGCTACCACACTAACTGATATTAAATCATACAAAAAGTCTATAGTAATCAGAACAGCATGGTACTGACATGAAAACAGACACATAGATCAATGGAACAGAATAGAGAACTCAGGAATGAACCCACGTCTCTGTGGACATTTAATCTATTACAAAGGAGGCAAGAATATGCAATGAGGTAAAGAATCTATTCAATAAGTGGTGTTGAGAAAACTGGACAGACACATGCCAAAAAAAAAAAAATGAGACTGGACCCCCTTCTTACACCATATGAAAGAATAAACTCAAAATGGATCAAAGACTTAAATGTAAGACTCAAAACCATAAAACTCCTAGAAGAAAACATAGGCAATAAAATCTCAGACATTGATCTTAGTAATACTTTTTTTCTGATATATCTCCTTGGGTAAGGGAAACAAAATAAAAAATAAACAAGTGAAACTACATCAAACTAAAAATGTTTTCTGCATAGCAAAGGAAACCATCAATAAAACAAAAAGAAAATCCACTGAATGGTAGAAAATATTTGCCAATGATACATCTGATATAACTCAACACCAAAAACAAACAATCCAATAGAAAAATGGGAAGAGGACCTGAATAGACATTTCTCCAAAAAGGAAATACAGATAGCCAATAGACATATAAGAAGAGGTACATTTTATTAAAAACATTACAGGCCAAACAATTCACTACTAATGTAACATATTTTTATATACTCAAACAAGATTATGAGGTAAATAATATTATTCCTATTGTTTTTTAAACAAAAATATTTATTTAAAGTTATTTATTTTTAAGTTCTTATAATTATGAAAGTTATAGGCAGACTTTATATTCATTTCTGTCCAGAACCCTTGTGGTTTTTATTTCATTAACTCATGTATAAGATGATCCAATTGAGACATCTGAAAAGTACATTTAATGTAAATTGCTAGTAAAATCTGCCTTCATGAGAGAGAAAAAGTTGAGGAGCCAAAGCACAACGTTACAGGGATGCCCAGGCCCCAGGCCATAGACCAGTATTGGTCCGTCTGCCCCACAGCTTGCAGGTGAGCTGCGGGTGAGCAAGCAAGCAAAGCTTAATCTGTATTTGCAGCTGCTCCCCAGCACTAGCATCACTGCCTCAGATCTGCCTCAGAACGTCAGGCACTGCTCTCTGGTGCCAAAAAGTTTGGGAACCACTGTTAAGGAATCATATTAATATGGAATACATAGATATTTCACAGACCCTATTCTTGAGAACTTAACAACTGTGTCAGAAAGAATGTTTAAAAGAGAAAGAAGTGGCCATGGAATAAAAGGAGAATAAAAGCAGCTTCAAGAGGATAATTCTGTTAATGATATTAAATTCTGGGAAGATTGGGAAAGAAAAAATTCAACTAGGAAGTCCATTTTATTTCACATTAGGAGATGACTGATAACTTTGTCAGAATTCAATCGGGAAAAAAATAATCATTTTAAGAATGATTTAACATATAAAATTAGAATTTACACAAACCATGAAAGGATTGAAAGAGAGAAGAACAGTAGACTGCTTTCAGGAAATACAGAAGTGTGAGTAGCTCAAGTTTCTGCAGCCAATGAACCCAGCTATCTATAGCATCGAAGTGAATGAGCCTCATGAAAACTGGAATTCAAGAGAATTTGTTGCTGATGTTCTGAGCAGTCTGCTCTCAGCAAATGTTATTTCAATTGCCTCAGTGCACCAGGTGTTTCTCAGTAGGAGTCCAAAGTCAAGGGAAGCTGCTACTGATGTTCTAAACTGAATTTGCCATCACAGGATATTGCCTTTTATTTCTCTTCCACTTTCCAGTATTTGATGAAATGCCTCTCAGTGGCTGAATCTAAGAGACGAAATTCTGGGAAATGTAGCTTCAGGCTTCTCCCCAAAATGCAATGGAGTGTGCTGATGGGGGCAATGAGTTGACAGAGGCAATTCAACACAAAGACTCTCAGAAAGTGTTGAAATTTTAAGCCAGATTGCAGGGATTGAATAAATCTATTTGAAACAAACAAACAAAAAGTACATGCATCAACAGATTACTCTTTAGGGAAGTCTGGCAAGCATATAAACTGAAGAGTGAAGGGAAATTTTTCCTTAATGCTCTCACTGATTTTAGGGTGATCTGTTATGAAAAAAGTTAAAAGAACAAAATATAATAAGGGCAATTGAAAAATTAATGCTTGATAAAAATGGAAAAATATGAAAAGCATAATTAGAAATGAAAATTTCAATTGACAAATTCTATTTTTTCCCTGTAAAATTGTAGAAAACTAGTTTATTTGGGACAATCTTTTGAGATTGTTAATTTAGAATGATGCTTACACTGGGTGATAAATTTTCCCCAGACTCTTTTGTACCTCTAAAATCTTATAACAAAATGTGAAGTGTAACAGAAAGGACACTAACATTTAATAACTTTCTAATGTCTTATAAGTACCAGGCAATGCAAAGTCTATATATACACATAATGTTCTTTAAAAATAAACAATGTACTATTAAGCCATAAAAATAAAAATACTGAATTAAGTTTTCTATTGATTGAATACATGTCATATTGGTACACTGAACTTTCAGGTTTTCAAATTACTAAGTAACATGTTCGATGGAAACTTATCTTCATTGGGACCCTATTACTCACTAGGAGGAAAGTTAAAATGAAGTTGTTATGTAGAAAGGATGTGTAGCAAATGTTATTTAGGAATCTGAAATATTTCTACATTTTAATGTGTATTTGGACAAGATACCAGGATTATGTAGAACTAAAAAGAAGTTTATAGGATATGAGTTTCAATGAAAAGTTGAGTGTTTTAAAATCTCTCAAAATCTCTATGTAGTAGAGTTTTTTAATTTGTTCAAAGACTGTTTATTATCATCTTGATCATTGTGATTATCTAGGATTATGCGTCCCTTACACTGGTGTAAAGTCATAGCTATGGACATATTAAACAAGCTGTCATAAAAAGGCATTTATTATACAACACTGAGAAACATAAAAGTGGTTAGAAGATATCAAAAGGACAATTTCAGTTCAAAGTAAATATAATCTTCTGAAAACTAAAGTCTTTTGTGTTTGAGAAAAATATTAATACACAGGATGATTAATCATAAAAAAACAGTATTTCTTAAAATATGTTTAAAGATTTAGTTTAAGGCATTGTCCACTAAATATAGTTCCATGAAAAGGCAATAAATAGTCATATATTTATTATGTTACATACATACATATTACACACTTTGTGTGTGTATTATATATATGTATGTATGACTTTATTATATATTATATATGCATGACTATTTATAATATGAATGCATATACATTATGAATGCACAAACACACACATACACATATTTGGTATAGCTTGGACACTAACAATCAAAACAGACATTGTCATAATCACCTTAAGGTCATAGTAAAATGTCTTAATGGAATATCAGTCTCGATTTTATGAAAAAATGTATTCACAAAATCCTGCACTATGTATGCCTATCTTAGCAATTTATAAATAACATTAGAGTATTAAAGGTTCTGGGAAGACTTGCATTTTTGAAACATGTTTAATTATATTTGCTTCTGTGTTTCCTAAAGGTATTTGACTTGACAATTCATTTATCCTGAAAATTTTTTTTAAATCCATGTTCTGTGAAATATTCTTTGGGAATTACTAATCTAGAACTGTGATTCCATTGGATAGTATATAATGTTTTTCCCAACTTCAATGGACTCATTGAATCCAGAGGGACATTACCTGAAAGTTGGTTCAGATATAAAGGTTGATAACACTGTATATACCAAGATAATTTGAGAGATAGTTTACTACTCAAATGAGAGATCTGTGGATAGACATAGGTGGGAGCTAGCAAGTCTGCACTGGCTTGAGCAAAGCAGAGGTTGTAGGCTGGACTTTATAGTGGAGAGGAGGTAAAATTAGGGAAAAGTTCCCAAGTGTGGAAGATTTAAATTCCCTGTGTATACCAACAAAACAAACAAACAAACAAAATGCTGTGCTTATGTTTTATTATCAGCCTTTCCAGATATAATGCCAAAAAAAGAAAAGGAGAATGTGGCATAAAAATAAGTCAGTGGTCAAATATCAATAATGGAGTCAACTATTATACTTTACCTCCTGATGTTTGATTTATGACTGACATGTGGTATGTCTCATGTAATTGAAGCTAAATTTAAGTATAGATTTAGAAATATGTCATGCAAACATATATAATGAAAATGAAAAGGTCTTGGAAGACCATATGCATCCAATCACCCTAGATATTTGAGGATAGCCAGCAGATGTCTATGAGTGTTCAAGTCATATGGTCAAATATCTAAGTGCTATTATTGACCTTAAACTTTTGTCACATTTGTTAGTCCATCTGAGCAACCCTGCCTGTGTTGTTTATCCACAGCAGTAAAAAGTTCAGTGTATCAAAATTCCACATATCCAATTACTTAAAAACCTAATTTTAGTATTTTTATTTCTGAGGTGTAGCTGGCCAGTAGGTAGTCTAATGCTAGACCATTATCAGCAACCAACCATAGCTGTCAAGAGAGTCTTGTTCCTCATTTAGAGTTTAGAGGGTGGTAGTGGTTTGAATAATATATTTGGAGATTATTTTGGAATAGTTCTTGAGTTGCAACATTTTTTAAAATTTTTATTGTGTAATATTGTGATCCAAAGGCAGCAACAGCGTCCCACAATTTGATTAGCAGAATAGGACAATTGACAAGAATATAGTATATTTGGGAACAAGATTGTTGTGGTTTATTCAGAGGCAGGAGCTCAAAAGGATATATTTAGCTTCAAGTGCAAGTCAAAATAAAGATAGAAGTATGAGATGAAGTAATAAATGAGTTCAGAAGGACAATATAACCAATAACCTTTGGGGGATAAAATTTTGAACCAAGAATTTATATGTTGCTATATAAGCTGTAGCAATAAATTGTGCCTCAGTGTGGGCAGAGACAGATGAGATCTTAATTTAAATTTTTGCAGTCTGGGAGTCATGGAATTCCAAAAGTCCTTTACTCCCAAAGGGGCAGCCTTGAATGAGGAATTCTTTTGATTCCATCGTACAGACAAAATGACTAGGCCATTGAGAATGGTCTAGGAGATTGTTAAGATGTATGATTTGGGTCACTTGTTAGCCAAGACCTCCTCCAATACCAATAAGACCACCTGGAGTTGGGCTCATTGTGCTGAATCTTGGGTTCCACCTTTTATAAGAATGTTTCTGTTCACAGATGAAAACAGTTCTGTAGTGAGCTATATCATGTATGATTGTGGTACTTCTGCCTTTAAAGTATATGAACCCATTTACTGTTCAATCAGTTGATCCTAAGGGACTCCCTAGGTAGCCAAAGAGTGTAGGAAGTGACCACTTATAGCACTGTGGTAACTGGCAAGGGACTGAGAACAGGAGAGAATATCTTTGACTCTAGACAGACTAAGCCAGAAGAGCCTAGGTTTGGCTCTATTCTGTATGTGCAATCTCTATTTCAGTAAGGAAGATTGGTGACTGTGCTGAACTCGTGGTATGCTGTCACCACATCCCACATTGTAGTAAGCAGCTGCTGAAATTTGTCACAGGTTCAAGTCCTGTGAGATCCTCAGTTTCTAAGACGGTCTGATATGTAATTAGCAGTTGTTACTCCAATATCATGTAAGCAGGACCAAATCAAGCAGACTTTTGCAGGATAAGCAACTGACAACCATTAAAAGTTGTCCGGAGACCCCAAAAAGCATAGGAGGTAGTAAGGCATTTTCTCAACAGAAGAGTCTCCAAGAGGTACTAAAGGATGTGCCAGCAGTGTGGCTATCTATGCTGACTCTTGGGTCTTCTGTTTGAAAGGGCCACCGTCAAAGTAAAATGATTTGTGGATGCCCACATAAACAGTTCTTGGTAACATATATAAATGGGAAATATGTTGTTTCCAGAAGCCAAAGAGACCTAATAGGTTTTAGGCCTACTTGACAGTAGTTGGTGCAAACAATATTAGGAGTTACCTTTTAACTATATCAGGAATGAAGCAGCTCTCAGTCGACCATTCAATGCCTAAGAATTTTACTGAAATGGCAGGCTCTAAACAACATGTAGGACAATAGCCCAACCTCTTTCAGTAAGTGCAAAGATGAGTGTTTGTATGTTCTGTGTGAGAGTAACTAGTGAATTATTCGCAGGAGCATTAATGTAGTGTCATACCTGGGTGCCTGGAAAGAACTGGTTCTCTCAATGTCTCTCTCTCTCTCTCTCTCTCTCTCTCTCTCTCTCTCTCTCTCACACACACACACACACACTATTTACTTTTCCATGACTAATCTGATGGGCTTATATATTGTATAAGGTATAAGAGTCTTTTTCCTGACCACTCCATAGAATGGAGGCCAATACCTGGCTAGCCGAGACACATAGCCAATTGATACACAATTACAGAATAAGAGTCCTTTCCAGAGTCTAGCATCCATCATAGACACACAAGTCATTTTATGTCACAGAGACAGGTCTGAGCTGAGAGACGTGACCAAGAAATATTTTAAGAAGAGCCCCAATCCTGTGTTAATATTCTTAAATGTGAAACATTAAAATTTCTAGTTTAAATCAGTTAAAATTTTAAAGAGGCTCAATAGGACTCAATGAATGCATGAGAATACAGCACAATGAAAAATGCAAGCTTTTCAGCAAATAGCTGAGTCATTCTACATACTATGTGCAAAGTTTCAAACGAGTGGTGGTCACAGTTTAGAGAATCCTCCTAAACACGCCAATCATCTTTTTGGTCATCCCATGGAAGGCACAATGGACCGACACCTGAAATTTGATTGAAATGTCAAGTTTGATGGCATTCCACCCATCAAGACAATGTGAAAGAAAGTTTATTACTCATACAAGGTATGCTTGGGGAGAGCTGATCAGGTACAAGCAGGTTTGTGCTCACATGGGCAAACTAGATGGAGTGAGTTGGGCCTTTACAGAGTCAAGGGAGTTGAACTGAGGACATGTTCCTATTCTTGGGAGATTTAAATTTCTTATTAGTGTCAAAGGAAGAGACACACACATACAAAGATTTTCTTATTAACCTGTCTAATGTGGTGTCAAAAGGAAAATGCAAGAAAGACTTTAAAAAAATTCTGTGGTCAAACATCAAAAAGGAAGCCAGACCCTTTGTTAAGACATTCCAAATCTATGAAAACATAACTGCGAGTATACTACTATTATTATTTATAGTAATAATTATTAGTATATTAGCAATAATTATGATATTTGTTGTATGATGTCTATTGTCTTACATATGCTAGTCAATATATGGACATTTAAATACATATTATTCTTTAATTGTGAGAATCTCGACAAAAAAACTAATAACATATTTGAGGGAGATGAGGCTTAGTAAGGTTATTTGAAGACCAACAATTTTAATCAAGTTTTCAGTCTCAATAATTAATAATAATCATATATTTTACTTTGATTAAAATTTATTTCATTTACTTGGATAAACATCCTAAATGAAAGATGAATATCAGAGTATAGTTAACATTGGTACACTTAAAATTTATAATTTTTGTCTTCATCATTACTGATTAGCAGTTGCTTCAAGAGGCATGAGGCATTGATGTTTTGCTAGACTAAACAAAAATGATTATACAATCTCATTTTCTTTCTTAGGACATTTTATTGCCTATTTATGGTTGGAAGCTATACCTTAAGTGCACAGACTAACTAATTTCTCAGAATAAAATCCAGGCTATTTATCTGCATTATCCACTTGACAATGGTTAAAACCTAGCGTATTTCTCATCTCATTTTTTTTGCATTAATGAACACGAGCATGCTAATTAGGACATAATGGGATTTATTTGCAACTGACTTTTGCATCCACTTTTTCTAGGTGTCAAGGATTCAGAAGCTAATGAATACTAATTTAAAATAAATATGTTATAAAAAAGCTATGAACTGCTATTATTATGTAACATGCTGAGGTCTTTGCTATTGATCAGGAAGACTTGGCCTATTATTTTGTCTGTACATAGATCACAATAATGGCCCAGGAAGTCACAGAAAAATAAAAAAGTTTCATAGCTTTATTTATATTAGTCTTATCCCTATTGCTGAATGGTAGTAAACTAGAAGTGTAGTGATTTTAGGCCATTTAGAATACATTCAGACCCTTGCATTAACTTTACAGTGTTAATGGATAGTGCATTATCTTAAATATTGAAAAATATAAATGTGCCAAGTTAGATACAGTGACACATTGATACTTTTAAAATTGATAAGAATTGTCTTCATCACTCCATATTTCAGGTTGCAGAGTGACGTTTAAGCCAGGAGCTGAATAGTTTCTTGGCATTAAGACCTTTTAGGTTGATTACGTAGCTTAATAATTGATTTAATGATAAACAAGTTTTTATTAAAGACCATCTCTTGCTAAGAATATATTAAATATTACATTTGGTTTCACTATATATTTAAAGACTAATTCAGAATAGCTGAACCTTAAAGAAAGCAATATAAGGTTATCAGAAATCTGCAAGTATAAAGAAGATAAAAATTACTCTGTCGATTAATAGTAAATTCAAGAATGAAAACCATGATCACTAGTCTATGCAAGCAAAATTACTCCTTTCCTTTTCCTTCTAAACAAGCATATGTATTGTCTACATATGTATTTAAAAAATCAGTTTATCTTTTTATTTGAAACTATTAGCATTATCTCAGATTCAATATTATTTGAAATGAATGTAATTTCCGATATATTATTTTTGCTAGTGAATGTGTTTCTTTATTTAGTAATAAGAATTCTATTATTTAGAACACAGTTTATTTTGTGTATAGTATTCATGTTACTTTTACAAATATTACTTGTACTAAGATAGAGTTTGGGTTAAGCAACAATTTTACAGATTAATGTGTTAAAAATCAGGAAGAAAATATGGTATATTCATATATTTTTAAACAATAATTATTTAAATCAATAAATAAAAGCAATCAGTAAAACGATTATAATATTCAGCAAAAGAGGATTTCTCTTGGTACTGCTATCTATTTATCTTGCATAATTTTCTATTAATTGTCATTTTTCTTTGACAGATGTTGGCACAGCTGGGTTGGAAGCAAATTTTTGTTTCTGTAGAATGGGATTCTCTGGTACATAAAGGCAGAGCCTTTTCTGTTCTTTTGAGACTAAAGGAGTCACTTTGTTATATTATCCTTAAATTCACTAGCTGAAGGCTAATTGATTTTAAAAATTGTTATTTTTGAAATCTAAGGTTATTCAACATTGACATTTGGCCAAATGCTAGAATAGTTTAATTGTTTTGATTCTTTATAAAGTGCATTATTCAAATAACATTATTTTTATTGAGAGTTGTTTTTTTTTTGTTGTTGTTAAAATAAACATTACCATACATAGATCTCTTACACAAATTATGCTGTGAAACTGGTAACCATTTATATATAAATTATAACATGTGGAAGCATAAGAGATTCATGTATGATTAAAATATTAAAACAATATAAACAACAGAGAAATACATCTACCCTTATTCATGTTATTAGGGAAAAACAAATTGCATGGATTTTTATAAAAATAAAGCTAAAAATATGATCTAACTTTATTTTAAAAATCTGTTTTCTAAAGTGTATTGTTTTACATTTCCACCACCAGTGTATGAGATTTTATTTCTTCTATATGAAGTCTTTATATTTGGCTGACATGTGTACTCTCTTAGGCAATAGTATACTCACTTTGGTATGCAGTGGTAACTCACGGTGGGTGGTCTTCACATATTTTTGGCTAAGACATATTACCTAGGTTTCTTTCCCAGCAGGCAATTAAACCTGAATTCAATATAAGGGAAAAAATTACCTTAGTAACTTAGTAATTAATTAATCCATACCCCACACT
This sequence comes from Eidolon dupreanum, assembly GCA_028627145.1. NCBI lineage: Eukaryota > Metazoa > Chordata > Mammalia > Chiroptera > Pteropodidae > Eidolon > Eidolon dupreanum. The sequence goes on along the minus strand of CM053509.1, from coordinate 97,432,523 downwards.
GTGAATTATGCTTTTAAACATTTAGTTACATAATGTACCTTTTGGATATTCTTTCCTTCCTCAGGTAATAGGATTCTTTTCTCCATTTAAAATGCAAGTGAATACTCATGTTCTTTGTGAAGCCTCTCCTGTTTCCCTCTGGTATCTATAACTACTTTCAAGCATTAGATTTTTCCCTTTTTTTGGTATCTATAGAACTTGTATATACCATTGTCTTCACCTTTAAGACATTGAATTATATAATTGTTTTTTAAAAGGCTAAATACACTTAAACTTAATAATTTTGTCATTTTTCTGGCTATAAATTGCAGAAATATAGAAATATACAAAGAATTTTTTTTTAATCAATGAAATTATCTGAAATTTCACAAACTGAAAATTAACATAATTAATATTAATGTAATTTTCAGATACTATACATATATTTCATGTTAACTGTTAACCATTTCTATTTTTGGTTTTTCTGGTAATTATCACTATAACTTTACATTTTATATTTGTGACTCCTGTTCTCGATTGATAAAACTTACATGAATTCTACTAACACTGTATTAAAAGAAAGAGTTGTTCAGTGAGTTTATATTACCTGATAAACCTGCTCCTCCATTTTCCATTTTGTGTTAATATATTTTTTAGTTCTAATGGTTCCCTTTGAATATACATTTAATTATTTCCAGGTTGAATCATTATCTTTAAACAAAGATATTGATTCCCCACTACTATAAAGTATGAAGTAATTATCATCTTTACACAAGATTATATATCTCCCTATATATCTCCACTCAGATTTGAGACAAAGATATCAGTGTCACAATGTTTTACTTTAGAAAACATAGATGGAAACAGATGGCTAGCTTATCCGTAAGTACATTTAGTGCTTTTATAAATACTGATTGTACAAATTAAAGACAGAATAAATAGCATCCCTGCTATTATAATTTGAATACACATTTCTATTGAACATGATAATGATTACAGCAATAGCAGATAGTATATAATTTCATATAACTGTATCTGTGAAACCTGAAAGAGAATTGTGTAAGGATAAAGAGTAAACAGGTACCCATTTCTTATACACCAGCAGTAGCTCAAAATTGTGTCATGATTTTGCTCCCTATCTTCAATATTTTCAATGTAGTTTATTTTTCTCCAAGATTGTTTAATCCTATTTATTTGTCATTGACAAAATTTACATATTTTTAACAATTTTAAATTTTTTCAGTCTCTTTATTATAAAAGCATTGGAATTCTCATCCTTCTCACACCTTTTTATTTAATTCATTTTGCTCAGCATTTTTATTTTTGTCTAATGACTCAAGTTATTCTTTATCTATCAATTGGTTCAATGAATATTTATAGTGTACCCCCTATGTGCTAAAAAATGTTTTAATTTCTCTGATTCTCACTATTGAATAGAGTAGACTAATATTCCTACCATTATAGAGGTTAGAGTATATTGAGGATAGACAAAAGTTGAAAAATATAACAAATGCATTATTTAATATATTAACAGTTTAAGATAGCAAAATAGAAAATAAAATGTTAAGCAAAGTAATGGAAAAGCTAATGAAGAATAAAGATCTCTCTATTAAATCCAGGAGTTAGGGTAGTCCTCATTGGGAAGGTAACATTTGTACAGACTTAAAGGCAGTGAGGATTTAAACATGTGATGACCTATAGAAAGAGCATTCCAGCCTAACAATAGTGTCACTACAAAAACAAGAGTCAGAGCATCTCTAGTATTGTTTGACCAATTAGCCAATGGGGATGAAGCAAGGAAGAGAATGTTAGAGGAGGAGATCATAAAGATAGGTTGACCTTGTGGGTTAGGGCCTCAGAAACTGTTCAATAAATGTGGTTTCTAGTTAGAGAGATGAAGGAACTCATGGGCTTTGGACACAGAAACAACATAATCTGGTTTTCGTAGTATCACCCTGAAGCTGTGATTAGATAACTCTAATGTTCAACAGAAAAAGCAGGAAGACCTGCCTATTGTAATTCCCCAGGTGAGAGATGTGGTGATGTGGCAGTGAGAAGTGATTGGATCCTGCATGTTGTTATCTTGTTCTGAAGCCAACAAGATCTAATGGCATCAATAGAGACTCTGAGAAAAACCAATCCCATCTCCTTGGATACCATCTTCTGTGTAATTTTTAACTTGAAGTTTTCCTTTGTTTTGGTTTAAATGTTAAAATGATATCATATGCTCCATCTCTTTTAAAAACTTAATCTTTTCTCCAGAGAGCATTTTTTTATGGTTTTTGATTTTTAAATCTTTTCAGTAAACCACATAATTCTTAAGATTTAGCTACTTCAATGTTATTTTGGGTGGATGAAAATACAAACACATCTTCTAAGCCCTGGCATTATAAAAAATAATTCCATCAATGATTGTTTTAAGATTGTATTTTAAGAGCAGTTTTAGGTTTGTAACAAAATTAAGAGGGAAGTAAAGAGGTTTCCCATACATCTCTTGCCCCCATAAGTGCATAGCCTCCCCATTATGAACATTACTCACTAGTATGGTACTTTTTTTCAACAAAAGATAAACCTAACATTGATAATGTCATAGTTACCCAAAGTCCATAGTTTATATTAGGGTTCACTTTTGGCATTATATATTCTATGGATTGGGGCAAATGTATAAGGCCATATACCCATCAGTATACTATCATACGAGTATTTTCAATGCCATAAAAATCCTCTGTGATCCACCTATTTATTTCCAACCTCCCACCAGAAATTTAAAATCTTCTGTTGTATATTGCCACATTTTCTAAAACACTAATTTATCTTCCCTCCAAAACAGAGGGTGACTTTATATTTCATTGTCCACACTTTAGTTATAAATGTTCTATAATAAGCATGTTTTTTTTAATTATTAGAAGATTATTATTATTATTATTATTATTATTATTATTTTTACACCTACAGCACCCAGTCTTCCTAGGTGGTCTCCCATCCAACTACTAACCGGGCCCGACCCTACTTAGCTTCCAAGATCCGATGGGATCAGCATGTTCAGGGTAGCATGGCTATAGATAAGAAGATAAATATTATTAAATCGACATTAGTGGTCTTTAACTGGGTAGCACTAAATGGTGTATGAAACAGTGATATATTAGAAATGGTGCGCATTTCACTCTGTCACTGTAAAAGACCCCAGGAAAATAAATGCTAATGCAAGCCAAAGGTTTATTCATAATTGACAAAACTAGTCCTCTTTAAATAGATAAAGTTAATGCAATTAACTAGTTTTTAGATAACAAAAAACAATGAATTAAATCATTTATAGTTTTATATTTTAAAGTATTAAAGAATATAAGCTGAAATATGTGAAATATGATGTATCTGCTAATTATTTGTAAAATGTAAATTTTTCCTAATTTTAATTTAATAATAATGGAATGAATTATCATCTTAAATTTTCATTTCATTCTGTTATACTTCAACTAACTGAAAATTGTCAGCACTATTTCAGTGTAAGCTCTCTTCTAACACAACTACATTGTATAGGAAAAAACTTTAATCACCTTTTATGAGATAAAATTTAATTAATTTTTTATACCTGAACTTATGTCAGGTTTTTGATGATGTAGCACATAACACACAATATATGTTTTATTAAATAAAAATTAACAATTCATTTTGTACACTTAATTATTAAAGAAAGCATTATCTTGAATTATTGAGGTAAAATAGTAGAAAGGCAATCAAGGCTGAAAAAGATTAAAAAGAAAGTAATAATTCCAATTACATTCACTTCCTAATATCTCATATTTACACGATTACTTTGCCGGTCCTTTTATTTATTAATTCAGTAAATGTCTACTGCTACCTACAATGCTTGGTGTTAAAAAGAGAACTACAAGACAACTCACAGGCACTTTCTTCAAGATGCTCATAGCCTAGAGTAAAAGAAATGATTAACAGAGATATCTACTATAAAGTGCATATTCCACTGGATTGCTGCAAAAGGACTCAGAGAATATAGAGGACTGGATGTCCCTGCTACAGACTGAGAGTCAAAGGTATGGGAATTGTCAATGACTGCTTCCTCCCAGAAGTGTGCTAAAGACTAAGGAGGAGGTGAGCATGTGGGTGAATCAGTGAACTTTCTAGCTAGAAAAGAAGTTTGGCAAAGTCTTGTCTGCTTTGGCAAGACAGAACTCACAAATTGCAAACTCTGTATGCTACTGGCTGTGGCTTTCTGATGTCTCATTCTTCAAACTTAGTGCTTCATCCTTTGTACTTTGTAGATTTTCAGCAACATCCTCAAATATAACCTCTTTCCAACCAATTACCGTTTTCCACATTATTCTCTACATAGCCAAAAGGACTGTATTATTTCTAATAAAAGGTTTAAGATAAATCATGTCAATATTCCATTTTTAAAATATCCCTGACTTCCCATATCCCATAAGATAAAATCCCAAATTCTTACATTGACATTTAGAGTGTGCCTATCACTGAACTCAGTCTACAGTACAGGTCCCTGACTAATTCCCACCTTTTCTAACCCAATGCAATTCACCATTTCTGACAGCATTTTATTCTCAACATTAGCCACACTCTACATGAGTCTGAAAATGCTTGTTTCCTGAGTGCAGAATCCCTTTCTCTAAGTTTTCCCTCATCCTTCACCCCTTTATCTTTGGTTCGGAAATTCCTATTTGCTATGAAACACTCATTTATGTCAAAAATCATCTCCTCAGTGAAGTATTTATCATTCCCCACAATACAAAAACTGAATTAACCACACCTTTTTCTTTTTAGTCCATGAAGTATTTTGTTCATAGTTTTATTTTTTTAATTTTTCTCATTTGTTCAGAACCTCAGCCTTGAGGATTATGCAAAATTAATGTTCTAGTCCTTACTCTCATGAAGATCACATTTTTGAAAGAAAGACATACATGTCAAATGATAACTAAAATACATGGTAATAAAGAACATTATAAGAATGTATATGGCATGCTCTGGACATAGATCAAGGAGCATTTAATTTGAACTTGGGTGGGAGATGGAAGAGGAGTTGGTCAGCAATAGCTATGAAAACAAAATGACATTAGAGCTGACTTTGCATATTTTATAATGGAAGTTACTGGAGATGATAAAGGCAGACTTGACACACACTCAGATGGCAATGACTGGCTAAAGCTGAGAAGTACCTGTCCAAATAAAATAGGGCAGGTAGTTCATTAGGTTCATTTTGTTAATTTGCTTCCTGATTCCTGTAGGCATATGAGATTTTTGACCAGTAGCTGTTGCCAGGTTATGAAAGAAAAGATACTTTGTGACAGGAGGTTACACATTGCATCATGAAAGCAATGGGGTTAGTCAAAGTTTTGAAAAAGGAGACTGACATGATCAAGTGTCTCTTTAGAAATATTGCTGAAGGCAGTAGGAGAATTCATTGCAAAACTTGAGGAAAATACTGCTTCCTAGGATAGAAGTTAGGAGTTTATTGTAAGAGTTCAGAAGTTCAGCAAAGAGAAATAAGGGCTTAACCTAGAGTTGTGACAACTGGAATGAGACAGAAGGGATACAGCTTGATAGTTATTTTGGAGATAAGATTCACCAAACTTTCTGACCAATAATAGGTAAGGGATAAGGAGGTGCAGAAGAAACTGTGTTTCTGTCTTAGCACTCGGTTCATGTCAATGAAATTAAGCTAAAGAGAGAACAAATGGACAATTCCAATGCATAAAAGGGAGAAAGGAGATCTACTTACACTCGTGCATCATTGTCTTTTGATTTTATACTGCATGTTATGGATAACACTTATAAAAAGCTAATTTATTATTTTTGATGGATATACCAGGATTAATTATCTTTTCTATTTGGCATTTAGGTAATTGGCAGAGTTTATTTATTTATTGTAAAGAAAATATATTTGTGTAGACAAGTACATGAATAATTTACAGTGTAAATGTCTTAAAGTAAATTCCTGAAACAAAAAGAAAATGAAATGTTTGATAGACAAAGATCAGGCTTTCAGAGAATAAATTTGGAATAGTAGAAAATAAGAGCCCAGAGAGGTACCTGCAATTTTGTCATTTTACAAGTCAGCATCCACAAGTGACAATACATTGTTTAGCTCCTGATAATAGTGGTCAAGAATAGAAAATGGCAGTCAGGAAGCTTTGACATTGGACTATTGGATGAGACACCCTTTTAGGTGCTACTTTCAATTAAGAACATGATAGACTGTTATGTAGCCAAAATGATTCAGTCTCTAATATATATTTCATTATGATATATATAGAATAACCTATATACAAATGGAAATCTCAATTTTATAAAGTAACTAATGACTTTTTTTACAAGTGCCTTATTTTTAAATGACATCTACTTTGTATAGCATCATTAGGCAGGTCTCATATTCTTGTAGTCGAGAAAAAACATTGAATTCAGAACCATACAATATCAGATGAGTACTAAAATTATCTCTATTTGTTAACTATATGATTTTAGGCAACTGCTTATTCTCTAAAAATCCAATATTCTCATTTTATACATTGCACTGTGTACAATTTCACTATACAGCATGAATATTAAATATTATTGAATAAAGCAGGATTTAGTAAACATGTTAAATAAAGAGCAAGATTGTAAATATTTTAGGCTTTTCAAGACATACAGTGTCATTGAAACTACTCACCTCTGCCCCTGTAGTGTGAAAGCAGCTAAAGACAACATGCAAATAAATAGGCATGGCTATGTTCCAATAAGACTTTATTAAAAAGATAGCAGCCTAGGTATGGTCTTCAGAATGCGTAGTTTGCTAATCACTGGAATAGAAGAGTAAAAGACCAGTTAATAATATAATCTTTTATATGTTCTATAACTCTGAGACACTATAATCCTAAATAATGTCTTTCAGCGATAAAATTTTTTATTTAAGAATATTTATAAATATTTTCTTAAGTAGTGAATGTGAACAATAATAAAGGATCAAAGAATAAAAAGATTTCAAATTTCCACTAAAAATGTTCTGGAACTCCTCAATAACTTTATGTGATTCTATCAATCCTATATAAAACCCAAATAGCAACAAACCATGTATTCAGCCTCCTTCACAGAGGATTTTTAAAAGGTTGGCTGCCATTTTCTCACAACCATGTTTCAAAGGCCTTTGTTGCCTTATGTTGAAATGCAGGAATGAACCTACAGAGACCAACTTGGACAGAATTGTTTGGTCTGAAATGGGTGTGACTGTCTTGTGTTGCTATGGCTCCACTTTCAAATTATGGTTACGTTATAGTTTTAATAAAGAAATGTACCTGAAGAAAGATGCAAAGTTTTAAACACGAACCTTAAGTAACCAAAACAATGAAACAATCTAATAGTAATGTGAATGTATAGACTAGTGACTTTTAATTTATTAATAACAGTTCTGTTATGTTTTCTCACAAGGAAAATTGTATTTCTTTTTATCATGTATAAGATGAAATATTGCACTATGAAATTAAACGTTATGATTTATGGGACTTATTAATCTAAAAAAAGAGTATAATTAGTTTTCCAGCGCCAGAGGCATGTCTGAATTATTTGAGTGGAATACAGCTGGTTATGTGGTAAACCTATAACTGTGAGTCAATGGAAAATAATTGATACTTCTCTCATCTAATACCTGAGATTTTTAACATTATTATTGTTGTTGCTGATTTTAATATAAGATGGAGACATTAAAGCTGACCATTTATCTTATTTGTGGCTGCCTGTGAAAAGCTGGTGAAAATGTGACCTGGCTTGCACTTATTTGAACCTACAGATAATTTAATCAAGTAATATTGGCAAAACTAATAAAATTAGGGAAAGTGACATTAACAATGAACTCATTCTTTAATGATGCCATGATTTTAGACTCACATTTTTTACCTGATAAAATCTATTTCTACTGGAGGTGATGTCTGACATCCTGTTCTCAGCTGGAGTTTCCCTTTTTCACATACAGTACTAGATAGCTTTGGTCTTCTTCAAGTGTGTCATTCTGGGGCTGAGGTTGAAGAAATAGCAATTACCCAGAGGAAGCTGTTGAGGTGGTAATGTTAGACACACACACACACACACACACACCCAAAATAATGGAAATCATTTTATGGTCTTGATTTATTGTCATTTTCATACACACACCTTTGCTCCAAACAAATAACAGCTAAATCTATAATCTAGGGATGAGAAAGAATGTTCTCTACATGACAAAGCAAAAACAAGGGTGTAAATATTAGTAAAGATGAACAATTATGAATAATTTTTCAACCTACCACACTGGCTTGCTATGCAAATGATATGATTTACATTTTACCACACATTACTTTTCTCAGAATAAAAAAGTAACAATACTGAATTTAAATTTTGTGATTATAATTTATTTATCAAGTCTATGCCTTAGTTTATAGAGTTATTAAAAATATATTTAGAATGAGCATTTAATCTGCTTAGATCATTATTGGTTTATTATACAGATATTGATATGACACAATAAATATACAGAATTAGCAGCACCAAGTCACAGGTCATGCTATCAAGAATTCATAACTTACTGAGAAGCACAAATGTATAACTTAATGATGGTACATCAACAAAATATTGTTATAAATCCTAAAATTGGCAAAGTATCATGGAAGTTTTGGGGAGATAGTTCAGTATGTATGTATGTATGTATGTATGTATGTATGTATTTATTTATCTATTTATTTATTTATTGGCGGCATTGGTTAATGAAATCCAGTAGGTTTCAGGTGTATAATTTAACAGTAAGGCATATATACATTGTATTGTCTGTTCATTGCTCATAGTTAGATTTCTTTCTGTCACCACATATTTGACCCCTTTTACCTCTCCCCTACCCTCTCTCCCCCTACCCTCTAGTAACCACTAGTCTATTGTCCATGTCCATGAGTCTCTGTTTGTTGTCCTGTTCATTTGTTGCTTTTAAGTTTATATCCCACATATAAGTGATATCATGTGGTTTTCAACTTTTTTTGTTGGTTTATTTCAGTACAGCTTTAAGAATAGGGTAAAATGGAATCTTAAAGGAAAAGTAGGGCTCCAAAGGCAGTGGTAAAGGTCATTCCTTGCAAGGGGTAACAACAGCCGCTCAGACATGGAATGTGGGGAAGTCTCCATGTGCACTGAAGTGCATGCCACGCAAGATTGGGCCAAACCAGAGATATAAATTGGCATCATCCGTTCTGAAATATTAGAAGATTCAGTGTGACAGCTGTTTATGTGCCTAGGATGAAAATAGCTAGAAATAAAACGTTTTAGTGCATTTTAGACCATGTGTCTTAATCTGAGGTATCTCAAAGGCAGAAATCAGATAAAGATTTTGGGGGTAAGTAATTTGTAAGATAAGCACAGGTAGAAGAGAGAATGGGGAAATATGAAGAGAAGAACAATAGAAGGTGTGTTAAGTGTTAGTTTACTGCTGTAGCCAACTCTTGCTCATTTCCTCTTCGGAGATAATGTGGACTATAACTTGAAATGAGCACAGGCTTGTGGAATGGATGTATCAGTCAAAAACCAAGAGACAGAGGCTAAAAACAAAATTCTGCATAATTTAGACCCTTGATCCTTGAGACCAGTTTCCCCTCCATACCTCACATTTATTCTTGGGCTCCTAGATTGTGCACACAAATTACCTTTGTAAATTTTGCTGTTTGTGATTCCCCCATACATTATCAGTTTATATTTTCATTTAAACCAACTTACTATTTACTCTTCTTCTAACTAACAATGACTATGAAACCATGATTAGATGGCTAACCTCATATTTTCCACTGATTTCTCATCTGTTTAGGGTTGTTCCAGGAGTATTAACTCTTCAGCACTTCTGGCCTGCTATAAATGTGCTGAGTGCTCTTCCACAGACAGAAAACACCCTCAGGTTAAAAAAGCAGGTGTGGAATTCTTCCACAGATACGAAACACCTTCAAACAAAAAAGCAGAAAAATCAATGTATGTATCATTTATAACAGTGGTCCCCAACATTTTTGGCACCAGCGACTGGTACTCCTATGAGAATCTAAAGCCTGATGGTTTGAAGTGAAGCTGAGGTGGTGATGCTAGTGCTAGGGAGAGGTTGCTAGTACAGCTGAAGCTTTGCTTGCTAGCTCGCTGTTCACGTCCTGCTGTGCGGCCCGGTTCCTAATAGGCCATGGACAAAGTGCCCCTATGAGAATCGCATGCCTGATAATCTGAGGTGCCCCCAAGGCGGTGATGCTAGTGCTGGGGAGATCCTATAAATACAGAAGAAGCCTCACTTACTTGCCAACCGCTCACCTCCTGCTGTGCAGTCCAGTTCCTAACAGGCCCATGTACTGGTACCAGTTTGCGGTCTGGGATTTGGGGACTTCTGATGGAGAAAATTTTTGAGTACACATGGCAGTACTATGTATCATATGTGGAAACACAGTAATATAGATAGCATAAAGAGACAAGACCACAAAGAAGCTTAGCAACTTTAAGACAGTAGTTACCTCTGGGGAAAAATGATAGAGGAAAAGGTTATATTTGTTTTCATTGAATTTCTATTTTATTGTTTTAAAAAAAATTGACCTGAAGTAAATATATAAATAAACATTTACAAAATTGTGCCATTGAGTGCATAGGTTTTTAAAAAATATTTTCTGTCTTTTTTGTATATGTTTGAAATAATCTAGAATTTTCAAAATGTATAAAATACAATAAAATGCTTGAGTGTGATAAAATTTGGTTAAATTCTACCAATCTCCAATATTTGAATTGCATTATCAATTTGAATTATTTAGAGAAATGACATATTTTAAACTCTAATGAAATTTAAATCTAATCAATTATTCTACAATTTAAATGGCTATACCCCTAATTGATAACATTTGAATATGAATATGGTTATAATTAAGTGCAATACAATTTTCTTTAGACCACAGCAATCTGTGGGTACAAAGAGCTCATATAATCATCAATGCTGAAATTTATTAATAACTCCCACCTGCATTTATGCAAGACCTCAGTGTTAAGCAGAGACATGCGATCTCTACCCCATTAGCTATTTTTTCAAGAGGCTCTATGTTGGTGCCATAGAAGCTGTCAGGGAAAAGTTTGCTTTTACCTTCTTAGTATCATCTGGCCTTTTTGTTGTCAGATATCTGCAAGGCAATTAGGAGAGGTATTTGCTTAGGTAAGCCAAGAATTAAAAACCCAGCAAGATGCTGAGTTGACACTGAATTCTTTTCATTCTTTTCTTGGACACTCAAACAGCTATCAGTGCTGAGTGCCTTAAAGTGCCTCTTATAGCTCTATCAGTCTTTTTTTAAAGTCTTTACAAAAGAGTCAGACCTACTTTGGAGAGATGTTTAGAAACATTACCACCATGTCCTTCTTGTTTGTCCCTTAAATAAGTACTTTAAAACTTATATATTGTATCAACTCAAGGAAGAGGACAAGTAGTAGGAAGAGAGAGTATGCATTATTAGTTCATTAGTTACCCATTACCCATCTCCTGGTGTAGGTCAACTGGGTTACTACTCAATGTGTAATAATATTAACTATGACACTATCTCTCTTTGCATTGTATAATTCAGAGAGCCTTTCCTGAAGATGGGATACAATTTGTAGACAGTTCCTTGTGATATTTAAGCACTAACATATCACCAATTCTTTAGTATATTCAGGAAATACATGATTAGCACAATGTGGTTAAGTGTATGCCTGACTTTCATTCTTACCAATAATTGACATTAATGTGGCAGAGCAAGCAGCTTTAAAATTTTTGGCAACTTGGTGTCCATAGTACCTGAATTCATTGTTTGCTGTAAAGTAGAAAGGGAGGTTGGAAAGTATAGCAGACAGTAGTTTCTTTATAGAATTAATGAGCGAGAATGATGAACCCCTAATGCAAAACTAAAGAATGCATTATAAGATAACCTTTTTGAAATTGTCTCATTGCTGTTTAATCATTGACAGAGCCCTGAATTTTTCACTGAATCTCTAAACTAAAATTATAGTATATATTCAGAGACCATATGAATATTTTTGACAAAGATAAACAGTGAAATGAGTTGATGTTTCTGTTGAAAAGGGATAAAACCACTCTACTGTTGAGGCTTTTATCATTACAGGGAAAAAGTATCAGTAATTTTATTCTTCTTTCTGAGATTATCACTCACAGCTATGGTCTCCATTATTGCAATAACAAATTGAGAAATAATATTCCCCCCAGGAAAATGTGGGATGTTTTAATGTTTTATAGCAGAAAGTTGTTTTTGCAGACATTGCAGAAAGCTAATGTCTCCTTTAAATTGGGCTGTAATTCAGAAAGAACTATGAAACACAGCTGCAAAAAGTCAGCCAAAGAAGTTGGCTTATACTCTCTCATTTATTCCTATAATATTTTTGACTTTTGTTATTGTTGTTCATTTTGTGGCTACAGGATGCAGTGCAATTTGTTTATATCATGTGTCCTTAGAGAGAAATTAAGTATCCCTAAATAATGAGGTGTAAAGATCAACATAAGGAGAGAAAATTGGTAATATTTGGTATCTTTCCTACTTGCATTTCACTCAATTTTTATGCATTAACCCATTCAGTAATTTACAAATATATACTGAGCAAATACTGCTTGCCATGCATGCAGGCATGATATACTTTCTTGAACAAAGCAGACAGAATCTTCTCCATCATGGAATCTAAAATTAGTGAACAAGACCAGGGAAAAACAAATTTAAAAAAATGATATATGATAAAAATCTGTGAAAAAATGTCAAAGAAAGAGTGGATTGTTTCAGAAAGGGTGTGATTTATTTGTAAAATGCTGTTTTTCCGCAGTTTCTGCTTTTTTTCTTATAAAAAGAAAATTTTACTATAATTTAATCAGCTAGATATCATGAGTTTCTTATTTCAGAGTCTTTCATTATAATATATAGAATTAACTAAGGAAAGTATATAAATGCATATGAACAGTTCAAAGATTTATAATGGAACCAACACTCCTATGCCCTGCTTAAGAAACAGCATGTTACCAGCTTATGTCATGACCCCTCTATGACCTGCCCCCAAGGCATTACCTACCCTACCTCCTCAAAGGTAATCATTATCACAAATATTTTTTCTAATTCTATTGGATCTCTTCATAATTTTATTCATTTAGATAGTATCACTTCTGTTAAAAACTGTAAGAGTAAAATTATATGTATTGTTCAGTGGTTTTCTTGTTTTGCTTAATGTTTTTATGATTTCTCCATTTCTACGTATGCAGCTGTAGTTCATACATTTTATTGCTTCAGTGTATGAAAATTGTGTTTTTCTACTATACTTTTGATTGATGATGAATTGTTTCCCAATTTTTTTTTTTTTTTTGGCAATTATAGACAATACCTCAGTGAATATTTCTGTGCAGATCTCCAGAGACACATGCACAATCATTTTTCCAAGATACATTTAGAATAATATTAATAAATTACATATTCAACTTTGGTATGTAATGAAAAACAATTTAAAAATAAAAAGCACAGATATTTAGTGGGTATTATTAACAGTATGAAGATGAAAAATTATTGACATTAAAGGTGCAGAAAAAATAACTTGATGAAACTCAGTATCAATTAAACAAAAACAGAACTACCATACCAAAAAAAAAAAAAATAGAGTACAATTTGGAAATATCTGATAAAACATACCTTAAATTTAAACTAAAGTAAACATTATACATAAAGATAGAATGTTGAAAGCTTTTCCTGTGAAATCAACAATGAGACAGAGATAGCCACTATTGACATTTGTAGTCAACATTTTACTGGAAGTCTTGGCTGAGAAAAGGCAATAGAACATATGGCAATTGGAAAAGAAAAAATAAACAAATAATGTGTCTTGAATTGATTTTTGGATTTACTTCATAGATACTCCTATTATTTGAAAATCATGGCATTTTTGTATTTTCTTTTTCAAACTTTTATTTCTTTTCTAGTAACAATGGTACATAGAAACGTTGGATCATGGACACCTTCAAAATTGTTTTGACTATACAGAAAGAAAAGACTTTGCTATTTCAACATTAAGTGAGATATATGTGTATATTTATTATAAATGCTCTATTTTTTGTTTAAGAATATTCCCTTTTCTACTCTTATTGGGTAAGAGTTTATATAAAAAATAGCTGTTCCACAAATATTTGATTGAACTTGTCTGTGAAGCAGCTGAAACTAGTATTTTTGTTCTAGTAAGACGTTTGACTACTTATAAGTTTTCTTTTATAACTATATGGTATTTTATGTTTTTAACATCTTTTGAGATGTTTTCAGGAAGTTGTATTTTTCAAAGTACTTAATATTTTTTGACAAATTAAAATTTATTGGCTCAAATTTATTCAATATATTGTTATTTTTATTAGTTCTGTGGCTATGTCTTCTCTTTATTTTATTATTGCTTATATTGTATATCATATATATATTATTTTCTTTCTTTTGATTTTGATTTTTATGAATATTAAAAATAATTTATTTATGTTATGCATTTTAGAGAACCAACTTTTGACTTTGTTGATTTTGTTTTCAATTTTATTAATTACCTAACTCATTTTTGATATTCCCTTCTACTGTCTTTTACTTTATTCTACTTTCCTTATTTTAGATTCTTAGCTCAGTAGTGTTTCTTGTTTCTCAAAAAAAAGTTATTTGCTTTTAAATACAATTTTATCTACATCTCAGACATTTCGATACATGATGCTTTAGTTATACATTTCTTAATATTCATTGTGGTCTTTTATTTGTAGAGTTGCATTTTTAAGTTTCAAATGTGTACTTTTCTGTTTTGTAAAATTATTATCTTATTTGATTTCTTTTGTTCAGAAAATGAATACAGATCTTTAAATTTTTAAGCCTAATACGTCATTGCAATAGAACCTCAAGATCTCCAGATTCTGGTTTTCCTTTGATGATCATTTAACTTGTAGGGCATTTACTTTCACTTCAATTCTAATCCTTTTTGGATTCCTCAGTAGTTTATATGAAGAGCTGTAAACTACCTTAATTCACAATTTTACTTATTTTTATCAAGAAAGTTTTTAATAGTATCTATTCAGTATGCTGGCGTAAAGTTCAGTCATCTATGTACTTCTTATGTAAAACAGAAATTTTCTGACTCAGTCTGTATTTAAATTCATTTGTCTAATCCCCTTCATTCATATATTTCCTGTTCATTCATTTATTCGGCAGAATTTTTTGAATTCCACTGTTTCCCTGACACTATTTTGTGTGCTGGTGATATAACTATGAACATTCAAAGTTTATCTCTGTGATAGAAAATAAATCCTATATTAAATAAGATATTAGTTATTGATAAGTCTTAATAAGAAAAATAAAGCAGAGTTAATAAATGATGAGTGAGAAGTTATAATCGTTACATTGATATTCATAGACCACTTCTCCAAAAGGTGATATATGAATTGAAATCTAAATGATTGTCCTGAGCAGGCATCTGTCTATATGCAGAAAGGGTAATTCAGCTAAGAAAGGAAAAAAACACAAAGATAAAGAGACAGGAAGACACTAGACATTTTCAAACTTCGAGGAAGCCAGTATTGCTCTGTTTGAGGGAACTTTTAGAGAACAGTCAGAGATAAGGTAGAAGCAGTAACTGGATGCCTACATTAGGGTATCTGTCTCTTGTTTACAAATATTAAAACAAAAGAAAAAAAAAACTTTTCCAGATATTGCTGGCTGGAATTTGATTTTCCATAAGAAAAAAAGGTAAATTAATTGTTTTATTTCTGTTACTTTTGTTTTTGTTTATCATACCTCTTTACTTGCTCAAGTGATTGAGAATATTTCTTTAATCTTCAAAATCCAAGCATCTTGCCAGAGTCCATTAATTTTACATTTTGTCAAGAATAAGATGTATACAGTAGTTTTGGCCTACAGCTTCAGGTTATTTTAGAATAGAAATGTTTTTGTTTAATTTTATCTTTCATTGATCTTGTTTTATCTATTTGCTTGTTTTGTGTACTTATTCTTTTATTTTATTTGTAGTTAGGATCTTTTATTACCAATTCTTGGCTTGATGAACTTCTCTTTTCATATTTGTTTCTTTTTTCACTGCAATCATTCTGAGGGAATTATTTAATAAAGTTTACCTTCTAAAATTTCCATTCCCGTTTCTTCAATTTCCAATTAAGATTGTATGGCCTCAAATGAGAATTGTAATCATCATTGCATTTTTTATTTCCCTGCATGATGTTCTTAAGTGAACAAGTTATTTTTCCTTTTGCAACCTGCTTCACAGATTTACATCTTTGAATTTCTACTTGCTCTTATGATACACATATTTTTATAGAAGTAATTTCACCTTGCATTTATTGAAAATCCAAAGCAGATTTTCTCTAAAACTTTCTTTTATTTTCTGTCTCAATTCTTGTTCAGACACATCATTTTCTTTAATATTTCCTGCCAGTGGTTCTCCTTACCACACCATTAACTATGCTGCAGTATATTTTTCATTTGCTTTTTATGGTCTATAGTTTCATTTTTAAGTGAAAAAGTAAATATTCAAATACTTATTTTACAAATATAAAAGTAGTGATTTTGTTTATGTTTATTTATTTTTCAATTATAATAGACATACAATATTACTTTATAATCATTTCAGGATTATAGCATAGTGGTTAGACATTTATATAAGTTATGAAGTGATTCTACAATTAGTCTAGTATCTACCAGACACTATACATAGTTATTACAATATTATTGACTTTCTTCCCTATACTGTATTTTACATCCTATGACTATTTCATAACTCCCAATTTGTATTTATTTTTTCTTTAATTAATTAAATTATTTATTTATTTTATATGGTGACTTTGGTTAACTAATACAATGCTTCATCTGTACATTGCAATAGTAAGGTATTTACACATTTACAATATGTGTTCACCTCCCATAGTTAGATTTCTTTCTACCATCACATATTTGACCTTCTTTACCCCGTCTACCACTCCCCACCCTCCGACACTCTACCCTCTGGTAATTGCTAGTCTATAGTCCATGTCCATGAGTTTCCGTTTGTTTGCCCTGTTCATTTGCTGCTTTTAGGTTTATAATCCACATATAAGTAATGTCATGTGATTTTCAGCTTTTTCTGTCTGGGTTATTTCGCTTAGCATGATTATCTCAAGGTCAATTCATATTGTCGCAAATGGCAATATTTCATCTCTTCTTATGGCTGAGTAATATTCCATTGTATATATGTACCACTGCTTCTTTATCCAATCATCTATTGTAGGACACTTCGGTTGCTTTTATGTCCTGGCCACCATGAATAATGCTACTATGAACATCGGTGTGCAAATATCTTTTCAAATATGAGTTTTCAAGTCTTTGGAGTAAATACTCAGTAGATTGCTGGATCATATGGTAGACCAATTCTCAGTATTTTGAGGAACTTCCATACTGTGTTCCAAAGTGACTATACCAATTTGCAGTCCCACCAGCAGTGTATGAGGGTTCTGTTTTCTCCACATCCTCTCCAACATTTGTTATTACTTGTCCTGTTGATTATAGCTATTCTAATGGGTGTGAGATGGTATCTCATTGTGGTTTTGATTTACATTTCCCTAATAGCTAGAGATGTTGAGCATCTTTTAATATATTTGTTGGCCATTTGTATGTCCTCTAGGGAGAAGTGTTTGTTCAGGTCCTCTGCCCATTTTTTGAATGGATCGTTTGTTTTTTGTTGTTATTGAGTTTTATGAGTTCTTTCTATATTTTGGATATTAAGCCCTTATCAGAGGCACTGCTTGCAAATATATTTTCCCATTTGGATGGTTGTCTCTTTACCCTGTTGATGATTTCTGTTGCTGATCAGAAGTTTTTAGGTTGATGTAGTCCCATTCATTTATTTTAGCTTTTACTTCCTTTAACTTTCAGGTCAAATTCATAAAATCCTCTTTAAGTCCAAAGTCCTTCAGTTTAGTTCCTATGTTTTCTTCTGTACATCTTAGTATTTCAGGTCTCATATTCAGGTCCTTAATTTATTTTGAGTTAATTTTGGTGTGTAGTGATAGACAACAGTTTAGTTTCATTCTTTTGCAGGTGGCTTTCCAGTTTTCTCAATACCATTTATTGAAGAGGCTTTCCTTTCTCCAATGTACGTTTTTGGCTTTTTGTCAAAAATTATTTGCATATATAAATATAGATTTACTTCTGTAGTCTTCATTCTGTTCCACTGGTCCGTGTGTCAGTTTTTCTGCCAATATCATGCTGTTTTGTTTACTGTCGCTTTGTAGCATAATTTGAAGTCAGGCAGAGTGATGCTTACATTCTCAATTCCTTTTCTTCAGGATCGCTTTAGCAAATCTGATGATTTTTTTTGGTTCTATTTCTTTAAAAAATGCCAATTAAATTTTCATGGGGATTGCATTAAATCTGTATAATCCTTTAGGTAATAAGGTCATTTTAACTATGTCGATTCTTCCAATCCAAGAACACAAAATATCTTTCCATTTCTTTGTATCTTCTTCAATTTCTTTTAATAGGGTCTTATAGTTTTCATTATATGAGCTTCATATATTTTGTTAAATTTATTCCTAGGTATTTTATTCTTTTTGTTCCAATTGCAAAAGGAATTACTTTTTGCAATTCTTTTTCTAACATTTCATTATTAGAGTATAAGAACACTATGGATTTTTGAACATTGATTTTGTATCCAGAAACTCTATTGTATTTGCTTTTTGTTTCTAGTAGTGTTCTTGTGAAGTCTTTAGGGTTTTCTACATAGAAAATCATGTATCTACAAATAGTGATAGTTTGACTTCTTCGTTTTCTATTTGGATACCTTTTATATCTTTCTCTTGCCTGATGGCACTCACTAAGACCTCCAATGTTTTATTCAATAACAGTGGCAATAGTGGACAATCTTGCCTTGTTCCTAATCTTAGAGGGAAAGTTTTTAAATTTCACCATTAAGTATAATATTGACTGAGGGTTTGTCATATATGGCATTTATTATGTTAAGGTACTGTCTTTCTATACAAATTTTGTTAAGAGTTTTGATCATAAATGGATGCTGCATCTTGTTGAAGGCTTTTTCTGCATCTATTGATATGATCATATAATTCTTATTTTTCAATTTGTTTATGTAGTAAATCACATTAACAATTTACATATGTTGAACCATCCCTGTGTCCCTGGGATGAAGCCCACTTGATCATGATGTATAATCTTTTTAATATGCTGCTGTATTTGGTTCACTAGTATCTTATTTAGAATTTTTGCATCAGTGCTCATGAGAGATATGTCTGTAGTTTTCTTTTTTGTGTGTTATCTTTACCAGGTTTGAGTATCAGGGTAATATTGACCTCATAAAATGAGTCGAGAAGTATTGCCTACTCTTCGATTTTTTGGAAGAGTTTGAGGAGAACTGGTATTAAGTCTTCTTTGAATGTTTGGTAGAATTCACTGATGAAGCCATCTGATCCTGGACTTTTACTTTTTGGTATGTTTTTGATGATTGTTTCAATTTCTGTACAGCTTATTGGTCTATTTAGATTTTCCAGATATTCTTGATTCATTCTAGGAAGGTGTTATTTTTCTAATTACTGGTCCATTTCTTCTAAGTTATTAAATTCGATATTATATAATTTGTATAGTATTCTTGTATAATCCTTTATTTTTCTGTGATGTCAATCATAATTTCCCCTCTTTCATCCCTGTTTTTGCTTGTGTTCTTTCTCTTTTTTCTTTAGTGAGTCTAGTCAGAGTTTTGTCAATTTTATTAACCTTTTCAAATAACCAGCTCTTTGTTGTATTTATTTTTCGAACTTTTTTTTTTATTTTTCATTTCATTTATTTCTGCTCTAAATTTGATTATTTCTTTTCTTCTGCTGACTTTAGGCTTCATTTGTTCTCCCTTTTCTAGTTTTTTAAGTTGAAGCATTAGGTTGTTTATTTGGGCTCATTCTTGTTTTTGGAGGTAGGCCTGTAATGATAATGAACTTTTCTCTCATGACTGCTTTTGCCATTTCTCAAAAATTTTGATATATAATGGTACTATCATTGCCATTTTTTTAATCTCTTGATTTCTCTTTTTATTTCTTCTGTGACCCAGCTATTCTTCAGTAGTATGTTGTTTAATCTCCATTTGTGGTTCTTCTTGATTTTTTTTTTTTTTTTTTTTTTTTTTGCAGTTGATCTAGTTTCAAAGCATTATGATCAGAGAATATGGCTGGTATGATTTCAGCCTTCTTATATTTCTTGAGGGTATCTCTGTGTCCCAGTATGTGGTTGATTCTTGAGAATGTTCCATGTGTACGAGAGAAGAATAAATAAGTATCTGTTTTGAGATGGAAGGCTCTGTAAATGCCAGTTATGTCCAGTTGGTCTAATGTGTCATTTAAGGATGTTATTTCCTTATTGATTTTCTGTTTGGATGATCTGTTCATATCCAACAATGGGATATTTAAGTCCTCTACTATGATAATCCTTTGGTCTGTTTCTCCTTTTAGTTCTGTTAGTAGTTACTTTACATATTTTGGGGCTCCTTGATAGGGAGCATAGATATTAATGAGTGTTATGTCTTCTGGAGGCATGATTCCCCATATCATTCATATCTTTCTTTACTTTTTTTTATTTTGAAATCTATTTTGTCTGATATTAGTACCACTACTCCTGCTTTTCTCTGAATGTCACTTGCTTGAAATATCATTTTCCACCCTTTCACTTTGAGTGTATATTTGTCTTTGGAGCTGAGATATGTCTCCTGAAGGCAGTATATGATTGGGTTTTGTTTTTTAATCCATTCTGCATCTATGTGCCTTTTTATTGGTGAGTTCAGTCCATTTACATTTAGGGTTATTATTGAAATATGAGGTCTTCTTATAGCCATTTTATCTTTTGCTTTCTGGCAGCTCGGTGTTTCCATTGCTTCCTTGTCCTTGTGTTTCTGTTTTCTTTATTTTGGTTGGATTTTGTGGGTTGCCCTCTTGTCCTTCTTATTTTATGTTATATAATTCAGTTCTGAATCTTTGGTGTGTGGTTATCATTATGAATATGTAAAGGATTGTTATACATATACAATTGTCCTTTTATTTCTGCATGTGCCTTATCTCCATTTGCCTTTGCAAATTTGGATATTTGAATCCTCCCCTTTTCAGTCATTGTTGTTTCAATTTGTCCCTATGTATACTGAATATACCTTGTTATAGCAATTCTCTTATTATTATTTAAGCTTATAATGCTCTATTCTTAGCAAGGGTTCCACTCCTTTGCTTCTATTTGCCTGATAGTCACCTTAATCCTTATTATTTTATTTTTTTTTTTTTCATTTCATTTTAGGTCGGCTAACTCCTTTTAGTATATACTGTAGTGCAGGCTTCATAGTGGAGAATTCTCTCAATTTTTGTATGTTTGGAAAGGTCTTACTATCTCCATATCTAAAGGCAAGCTTAGCTGGATACATTATTCTAGGCTGGTAGTTCCTTTCACTTATAGTTTGAATATTATATTCCACTCTATTCTGGCTTTTAAGGTTTGTGCTGTGAAGTCAAATGATAATCTAATGTGTTTTCTTTTGTAAGTTACCATCTTCTCCCTGGTTGCCCTGGGAATTTTGTTTTTGTCTTGTATTTTGATAATTTTATTACATAGGCATTTGATAATTTAATACATGGGACTTCTTTTTGAAGGCCTTTTTGGTTTGAGATAATTGGGTGTTCTGTTGACTTCTTGAATTCCAAGCTCTAGCTCATTCCTTAGATTTGGGAAATTCTCATCAACTATTTGTCTGAAAATGCTTTCTAATTCCTGCTTCTTTTCTTTGTCTTCAGTAATGCCCATTATTCTTATGTTTCCTCTCCTGATGGTATCAGCTAGTTCTTGTATTTCTCTTTCATCATTTTTTTATTCTTTGGCTTCTCCCTTCTTTCTGATTTATTTCTAGATTTCTTTCTTCTGTATCACTGATCCTTTCCTCCATTTGGTTGACTCTATTTCCCAAGCTTGCCATTTCGTTTTTCAAATCTCACAGTTTGTTTTTTATCTCCAGATCTATTCTGTTCTTTTTGTGGATTTCAATCTCCTTGCTCTGCTCATCTAGTTGTTTTTTTCATTTCCTGAAATTGTTGATATGACTCATTTTGTAATTCACTGAGTTTTTTCAGAAGTACCATTCTGAATTCTCTATCATTTAAGTCACATATTTCTATGTCTATACGCTTATTTTCTGGAGATTTTTCTCTTTCTTTCTGAGATGCCTTGTGTCATTCGTTGTTCATGGTGTTTAATGGACTATTTCTCCACCTGTGCATTAATGGAAGTGTATCCTGCTGTTTTTCCAGAAAGAAGATTTAGTATATAAAGGTCTCTCTTTAGCCTCTTGCAAGAATGGCGCTTTTCTTTTGGTTTCCAGTAGGTGGCACTGAAGTCTCTTGGATCTTTGCTTTATATAAAACCTTAATAATGCCTTTAAATTGTCTTGTAGATGTTTAATCATGCTCGCTACCTTCAGTCTCAGTTCTTGTCAGTATTAGTGACAGTTTTGGTAGCGTTTGCTTATTTTTACCTTGGGGCTCCATAGTGTTCGATATCGAAAGTTATGGGGAGGTGGAGGGGAGGGGCTCTGGGTTGGTGGTTGGGAGCTGAGGCTCACCCTCAAACCACAGTCAGTAAAAATCAACTGTTGTTTCTCTGCTGTCCTGCTTCTCTGCTTTTTGCCCTGGTGACTGGGCCCTGCCACTGGCTGCTTGAAGCTCACAGCTCTCCCAGGCAATTCTGTTCAGGGGACTCACCGCACCTTCTCCCCTTCCCCTCCTCCTACATTGACCACCAATGGCTTTGAGAGGCAGCTTCTATTTTTCTACCAGTCCATCACCCGACACCCAGGATTCTGACCTATGATAGCTCCTATGAGTAGATCCCACTCTCAGATGTGCTGGTGTGCAGTTTGTGTGTTTTCTGTTGAGTTTTAGATGTTCAGCTTATTGTTGTTTCAAGGGGAGAGATCTGGGGATGTCTTTCATTCTATCATGTTTTTCCAAATTCCTCCCAATTTATATTTATTTATCCTTTCACCTTTTTCATCTAGCCCTCAATACCCCTCCAACCTGGTAACCATCAGTTTGTTCTATTTATCTATGTGTTTGCTTCTGTTTTGTTTGTTTGTTTTATTCTTTAGATTCCATGTATAAATGATATCATATGGTATTTGTCATTCTCTGTCTGAGTTATTTCACTTAGCATAATACTCTTTTGGTCCATCCATGTTGTCCCAAATGGTAAAATTCCATTATTTTTATGTCTGACTAATTGTATATATGTATCTTAATATTTTTATTCAATCTTTTATTGATGATGTTTGTTTTTTAGTGATCCTTTTCCCCTTATCTATTTTCCACAGGCTGTTAGAATCAAGATTTTGTATAAACCATGCAAGAAAAAGATAAAAAAAGAGAGAAATAAAAAATAAAACAGAAAAAGCTTTTAGAAACCATTATGCCTTTGGATAGCTTATACTCAGAACTACACTCAGAACAACTTTCTAAGGACATTAAAGTAAAAGTGTAATCTATTTCACATTTCAATAATAAAAAATAATTATCAAATTAAAGACTATTAGAAATGTGACACTACTGAAAGCAATATAAAAGATCAGGTTAATTAATTGAATTACTTTTTAAATTATTATTTGTAAATTTTGTTTAATATTATTAATAAATTTTATTTAATTTTGAAGGGTTATATTCTTCAATATTAATTTCATATCTTGTATTTAATTAAAATTGAAGATGGGAGGTTAATATAAAATAGTCACCTCCCCCACACACTTTTTATTTGGAATAAATTAGTTTCATTTGGATTAGTCATCTTTTATTCATTTATATCCCATTAATTTACATTCAGAAAATATCCTCCTCAAGTAATGTGATAATAAATTTTTGATTCATCCTTTCTGGTTACGCCTATCTGAAAATAATTTTTGTTTTCTAAACCTCATATTGACTCGGCCATAGTATGACTGTGGCATTTATCAGGGGGCTTTGAGAATGAGTTTTTCCTTTTATGAGTAGACTAAAGCATTAAATTTCTTTATTGAATAATTAAATTTTAAATCTAATTTTATAACCAAAGTATATAATTCATAGATGGAAAATGAGGGGTGATCTTAAATAAAAATGTAAAACTGAGATGCCAATGATTTCTGGTTCTTAAATTGCTCTTATTCTTAGTACTACTATTAAAAAATCTCACTATAATTTTTTTCTATCACAAAAAATAGAGGACTTTTTAACCTTGACATTCTGGCTAATTTTCATTATTTAAGTAGCTTTTCAATTCTATGTATTAATTTTCAGTTTACTGTGATTTCTTTAAAAAATATAAAACTCCTAAAATAGCTAAGACAATCTTGGATCATCCTTCCCCAGATATAAACCTCACAAACAGCAAAGCGATATTTCTGTAACTAAGTAAATAGGTAGTGAAAATTTTAATTGGGTGTTTTAACTCTAGCTATTAGAACATATTGACCCAGAATAGATAGTGATTCAAATATATTAGAAATTTATTTCTTATATGTAACCATCCAAAGTAGGTGTTTTTGTCAGAGGAGAGGCTCTGCTCCTTGCAGTCAATCAGGAGCCCAGGCTGGCCAGGTGCTACTCAACACCTCAGCCAGCCAAAAGGGAAACAAGTCCTAAATGAGTATGTATGAGAGGTTTCGATGAGCCAGTCTTGAATGTAGGGCACTTTATTTACTCTTATATCATGCACATGGCTGCATTTAATTGAATGAGACTCTAGAAAATACAGTCTAGCTCTGTGCCCCCCAAAAAAGAGAAAACAGGAAGTTATATAATGGGGAATAGCCTCTATCACAAAACACTGGGAAGAATACAGCATTAATAGAGGAATAAGTTGATTAACTGCTCCAAATTACTTGGGACTGTCATGATTTTAACACTGATATTCCCATGTCCTGGGAATCTTTTCAATCTCAGGCAAACCAGGACAATTGGTCACTAAATATAAAATATTAGTATATTTTAAAATATTAAAAAGTTTTAATTTGAATCAATTTTGTCAGAGACAAAGAAATCTAAAAATTAGTTATTAAAGGTAATATATTTATATCTTTTTCATTGTAAAATAAAGAGTATACAAACAGAATTTATATAATCTGAAAATATTAAAAAATCTTGAGATATATAAAAACCTGACAATATACTTTAAAACTTTGTACACATTATCATCACTTTTTAACACATATAAAAATGGTCATTATTAACAAAATATATGAAACATATTTTCCAATAAAGCTGGTCGGTTAATATTTTAATGTCTTTGCACATGTATTCATTATTAAAAATTATTAAAATATATTGAGATTTAAGTCAGCTGGTCCAAGATGACAGCATGGGAAGACCCTAAACTTACCTCCTCCCACAACACACCAAACATACACCTCCAGAAAAAAAAAAAAAAATTTATCCTGAAGAATAACTGAGAGCTCATTGAACAGCTTCTGTACAATAAATGAGAGTGAGACTTCACAGAGGAGGATAGAAGAGATGGAGAAACAGTATTTGTGGGAACATCACTCCTGCGGGACAACCTGCAGGCCTGCCAAACTGGTGGGGACCTGTGAAAACTCTCTGTAATTGAAGGTGTTGGTGAGCATCATTTTTCATGCTCCCCATCTAAGTGCTCTAGCCACCCTGCAAGGTCTCCACAGCATGTCCCAGGCTTCTTCAGCTAGCACCTACTGCAGCCCAGCCAGCCAGCCCCCAAGGGCACCCCCGAGCCCTGCACCCTCGACTTCTTTAGCCAGTGCACATTGCAGACCTGGCCAGATGGCCCACAGGGTGCCCAAGGTGCAATGCACACCCACTTTGGCTCCAGCCAGCCTGCCAAAACCATTTGGCAACACAATCTACAAATAGATTACTCCTAAACAAAGGCACTCCTTCAAAATTGAGAGAAATAACTGTGTCATCTAATTCGTAGACACAAACACAGAAAGTCTAACAAAATGGGAAGAGATAGGAATATGTTTCAAATGAAAGAACAAGAAAAATTTAAAAACTTAGTAAAACAAAGGTACATAATTTGTCAGGTAAATAATTCAAAATAATAGTCAAATGGATGTTCATTGAACTTAGAGAATAGAGAAACAAACAAAACATAAACAAACTAATAGATACAAAGAATATTTTGATGGTTGCCAGATGGGAGGGCAGTTAGAGGGATGCGTGAAAGGGGTGAAGGGATTAAGAGGTACAAATTGATAGTTACAAAATAGTCATGGGGATGTAAAATATAGCACCAGGAACATAGTCGATAACATTGTAAAAACTATATATTATTACATAATTATCAGGTACTAGATTCCACATAGATATTACACATAGATGTCAGATAGGTACTAGATTTATCGGGGTGATCTCTTCATAAGTTATATAAATGTCTAATCACTATGCTACGTACCTGAAACTTATATAATATTGTCTGTAAACTCTAATTTAAAAATAAAAAATTACAAAACTACACAATAAGATATTATCTCACACCTGTCAAAATGGCTATTATCAAAAAGTCAAATAAGTGTTGGCAAGGATGTGGAGAAATAGGAACCCTTGTGCACTGCTGGTAGGATTGTAAATTGGTAAAGATATCATGAAAAACTGTTCAGAGGTTCCTTAAAAATTTTAAATAGAACTATTATGCATAGGATCCTGCAATTCCATTTCTGGGTATTTATCTGAAGAAAATGAAAACACTAAGAGATATATATACCCCTGTGATCATTGCAGCTTTATTTACAATAGCCAAGATATGGAAGCCACCTAAGAGCTCACTGGTAGATGAATGGATAAAGGAGATGTGATTATATATATATATATATATATATATATATATATATATACACACACACACACACATATATATATGTATGTATGTATACACACATATGTAATAACTCAGACATTAAAAAAATGAAATCTTGCCATTTTTGAAAATATAGATGAGCCTAGAGGGTACTATGCTAAGTGAAATAAGTCAGAGAGAAAAGATAAATCCTGTATAATTTCAATTCTATGTAGAATCAAAACATAAATAAGCAAACAAAACAGAAATAAACTCAGATACTGAGGACAAACGGATAGTAGTCAGAGTAGGGGGCCGGGCATGGGCAAAAATGTGAAAATTAAGAAGTACAAACTTCTAGTTATAAAATTAGTCATTGGGATGTAAAGTACAGCATATGGAATACAGTCAAGAGTATTGAAATATGGAATCAAACATCATATATTGATATGCCTTTTTCACAGCCCACCTCTCTCACAGTGCTTTAAAAATAACATTTGATCTGTGCCTGCCCTTTATGTCCTGTAATCTCATGCTGCCTTCAGCTTACAGGGATGAGCATAAACTTGCTGTCTGCTTTGACTATATAATGACAAGAGTCCTATAATCATGACCTCTTTTAGGTGTCAGATCATGGGCTCCATTTCAGTGCAATTAAGAGAGGGACTGGATGCTGAACCCAAGAAGCATAGGTTTCATCCAGATTACCTAAGTATTCAGTAACTTCAGGGAAAAAAAAAAACATAAATCAAGGGAAGATAGAAGATATTTTTAGACACACAGTTATATTAACAAGCTTCAAGCAACACATTGTAAACGATCCCTTACTGCTTTTATATTCTATTCTAGGTTTACCTTATTCTCAGCACAGTCTGAAATTTTACCAAAAAAAAAAAAAAAAAAGTATTCTCATCTTCTTTTGCTTATATATTTTTACAATAATTATAATAAAAGAAAAATTGCAACATTTTATGTAGAACTATTGTTCTACATAAACTAGATGAACTAAGTACATCTTAGTGATTTGTTAACTATCTTTAAATAAATAAATCTCTGCCACCACTCATTTAGGATAATACTAAATTAAAAAAAAAGCTGTCTCTGCAAGGAGCATCTTAATCACAAGGCTACAATTTGGAGTACTCACCATTGCAATAGGAAACATAAGGAACATGCATGAAGTCACTGTTTATTTGCCTGTTGATACTAAGTTAGACGTGTTCTCAAAAATGGTGGTCCTACGAAACTTTGTTATAAGGTAGTAACTATGCTGGAGAGTAAATTTCCTCCACTTTAGTTGTCCTTGAGCATACTCACAAGTAGTTTCTATTAGTTTCTTTTGTTGTGAAAAATATCGACCCAAACTTACCTGCATAAAACAACACATATTTATTTTTTCATAGTTTCTGTAGGTCGAGAGTCTGAGCACAGCTTAGCTGAGTTCTGTGCAAAGCAGCAAACAAGGTGTTAGCCAGTATGTAGTATCATCTGGAGATTCGACTGAGGAAAGATCTGCTTCCAAGCTTGCTCAGGCTGTTAGCAAAATGTATTTTCTTGTGGGGTATCTTTTTTTTGGAGGGAGAGCAGAAGATGTTTTCAAAACCACCCACAGTTCCTTTCCTTTCCATGTTAGATTTCCCAAAAAGACCACTTTCTTCCTCAAAGCAACCAATGGACAGCAAGAGACTCCAGCAAGATGAGTGCTACAACCTTATATAATATAATCCCATAACCATGTAGGCATAATCAAGTACATGCTGTCACCTGTGCTGTATTCTGCTAATTAGAAGCCAATCGCAGGAATCCCACATCGTTAAAGGGATTGCACAAGAGTATCAACATTAGGAGTCAGGATAATGGCAGTCATCTTTAAAAACAGCCCACAACATCAATGAGGCAGCTCCTTCTAACCATATTCACAGTCTAGTGAAAACATGTTTAGCTGTATCGTTTGATTAAATAACAAATTGAAGCCAAATTTACAAAATATATATCTTTAATGTTATTTTTACTTTATTTCTTAATCTAAGCAAAACTCAGAAAATATTACTGCTCAACATTTTATATATTAAACTTCAATCAAATTTATTCATACAGAAGCAGAAAGCAAGTCTTAAATAAAAATCTCATTGAAAACACCCATCAATCTATCTTTTGAAGTATAAAAGTTAAGTCAATATCTTTTCCTCTATTACAGCAGAAATCATCTGGATTAAATGAGCAATCTCATTTACCAATGGATAGAAATAAGGAATTAAAACATGCAACTTATTACTGTCATAAAATGTTATAAAACTTTGGATTTACTAGATCATTAAATCCATGTCCCTATGCCTAAACATTAGTAAATTTTTAATAAATGAATTAAAAAGTAACTGTGTCTTCAACCCTGATTCAGAATTATGAACTCAAGGATTCTAACAATGAACACAATCTTTTGCCATTTATTTAAACTATGCTTTTGGTTGAACATATTACTTGGATCAGTTGAACTTCTGAATATTGTTAAAATACTACAAAATATATCTATAATTGTACTATTTTTTTCTATAAACATTACAAATCTAGTCATGCATCCAAATCACCCCTACTCCTAATTTCTCTGCCTTGGCATCATCTTCCTTCTGTATTAAAAAAAAGTGTCTCCTACTGTGCATAATGTCTTGATTTCCCAATTTATTCTCCACAGTGAAATAAGAAAAAATATATTCAATTAATGCATCTTGCTTTTGTACCTCCTGTTAAAAAAAAAAAAAAAAAAACTTTAGAGTTTTTAGGTTTCTTTTGGAGTAAAATTCTAATTCATTAATTTTGTCTATGTATTTCTGTAAAATCTGTCACTTTGTAAGGACTCCCCCACAACTTGTCTTATTTTATATGCTGCAGTTGTATGATTTTCTTCTAACTACTGAAAGAGCCATGCTTCTCGCTGTCTGATTAACCTTCACGTAATATATTCCTTTATTCACAACAGCCCTTATTGTCATTTCCTTAAATAATTGCTTTTCACTTTTTAGGTCTCAGAATATGTGTTGCTTAATATACGTAATATTACAATGATAAAGAGGAGTGAAGGTTGGTAAATTTAGCAAGTCAAAATTGGTAAAATGCTTGGTAAAATGTGATAGATATATGGAAAGTGGACCATCTTTGATGGATAAATTAAGTATAGTAAAGATGTTTTAGGTAAATTCAGATTAAGTGTGATTCCATTGTGAACAAATCATAAACCTGTATTACACAAATATTAGATAACTAAAATGAAACATATCTTCTAGAAATTATCATTTATTATATTTCTGACCATCTTTCATATATTTTTATGTAGAAACAGTCCATAATATATATATGCTGTTCCTAAAATTACATTTGAAAAATCAAATATTAAATATCAAAAGATATGTCCATATCAAAACACATAAAATATGATTTAATTATTTTTATAATGGAAAAATATTTCCTTTGAACAATAATTTATTTAACCCACTTTTTGGTTGAACATTAACTTTTTTCTCTAAAATTTTGTTATTTTAAACAATACTATATTAACATTCTAATAGGTAAATCTTTCTACACTTACTTGTTTGTTTCCCCCTATAGATGATCACTATCTAAACATTAAATGTATCAAAAGCACAGGTTTTTTGAAGCTATCCATTATATGATAATATTTTATACCCCAATAGATTATAGTATAATTCTGAATCATTTAAACGTTCATTGGTATTAATTGGTGTTAACGCCAATTACTGAGTTACTTGTAGATTAATCAAATACAAAGAAAGACTAGTTTAATTATACACAGTATTATTTTTTTTAATTAATTTTTAAATGTTTCAATATTTTATATTCCTTTCCAGTACAAAATAAAATGCACAACACCATGATTACTTTATATCATTTCAAACTCTGAAATATAAACTCTGAAGTATAAACTCTGAAGTTTCAATAAAAAATGTAATAAATTAGAGACATCTCAACTGGAGAGGGTAACCAGATCACAAGCTACCCTTAGGGTTGAATTAACTGGATAAATTTACCAAAGTCTCAGGCCTAATAGTCTCAAAAATCTAATTTAGACAGAATGCTAGAGCCAATCCATATCTCAGGGATAGAGTACAGTTATTTATGTGTAGGCAACCATTGGATGAAAAGAGCATTCTCTTTTATAAACATAGTGTATATACAATTAGGGACACTCACGTAAACATCATTTATGGATTCTTTTCTATTTGTAGACTTGTTAAGAATGTCTGATTTTAATAAAATAAAAACAGTACTTTTGTAGCAGGGAATTATGTGTATCATATTTGTATTTAATAAAATCTGGGATGCTGGGGTAGGACAGTTCACAGTGAATAAATGCTTCAATGGCTTTTTTTTAGCTCTAGATTTTGGCAATAACAGAGACCTATTAAAAAGGTCAAGAAGTTCAGCTCTCTAAATAACTTCCTCTTTTCTTTGTGCCACATGTTTCAGAAAAAATTATGTTTTATGTCAAGGTCTGTTATATAGAAATATACAATGTAATGTTTTGTTTTTTAAAGGAATTTATGTGCAGTTGCATTTTATACTGGCTGTGCTAATCATACAGAACGTTTCTACTTTAACGTTACACACTATTGTTTTATGTTAGGGAATGTAGCTTCATTTATAAAATTACCTGAGCAAAGTAGGATCCATGAGAGAAATATAGAAACAGGCTTCCAAAGCACTATATATGACATTTTGCTACTGTTTTGGGTTATCTGCATTAATGTTAAACTTCATTAACATAGACAATCAAAAGTTGGCAATATTGATTGGTATTAATGCCAAGAAAGCAGAAAAAGAAGTAGCCTAAATTTTCATGAATAAAAATGGAGTTATGACAAACCCTTGTGCATTAAGAGTAAATATGAAACTCATTTTAACTTAACACATTGGTGAATGGTTTGATTGACTTTCATCTGTGTAAATGACACCTGCATAATTGATCTCAAATTTTCATTTGAATAATAAAGCCACTATATGCTACAACAAGTTTGGGATCAAGATTATCAGTTGCAATTTACTGATTTCAGATTTAGACAGAATTCGTGAGTATAATTTTGTAACAAAATCCATTTCCTTATTACTATAAAAAGGGTTAACATAATAGAAATAGGAAGCATACCATTTATTCATATTAAAAATACAGGTCTAATATATTCCATTCTATTCTATAGTATTTATTGATATCTCTGGAAAATACTGTTGGGAATTAAATATGCCATAGCCTGAAATTAAGAAAAAATGTAACAAAACCCAGTATTTCTAAAGTCAAATTAGGAGATGATTTAGAATAAATTTTCAAAGCAGGCCCAATCAATTTTAAACAATAAACATTTAATCTGCCAAGAGTTTAGACATACAATCTTGTGGTGGATTAGTTAAATGGGATAAAGTTTCATGTGCAAGAAAGAGGAAATCTCAGATTCCCATCTCTGTATTCATTGATCATAGAAATGAATCTAGGATTCCTTTAATCCCAGGTGCATGAATGATTATTGGCTTTTAGGTAGTAAATGGACACTAATTAAATAAGATTGTTCCTTGTGGTAATATAATAGCTTAAGGGAAAAAAGAATACTTGAATTGCTTCATTGATGACCAGAAAGAGATATTTTGTACTCATTCTTCACAAATCCCTTAAGGAAGAGCTAATAAAGGTGCAGATACATTTTCTTGGTTTCTCATGTATTATTAATGATCTGATTAGTGTATTCTTTATGCTTTTTAAAAAAATAGTTTATTTTAGTGTTTATCTGTTTAGGCATTTGTTATTGTTCACTGCTGCATCAGACACTGTCTAAATGAAAGAATAAATGAATTAACAAATGATTATTTACTCTGTAAGTCTGCAGTATGTATTGTATTATTGAAAACAATGAAACTGTAAAACATCAAATATCCCACAAGGTGAGCTGGTAGAACAGAATTAGACTCTCATTTTCATGATTTCCAATGTGTTATGTCATTCTCTAAACTGTGTGGAGTCTTTTTCTCTCTACAGAGGTTTACCAAAACACCTAAAAGTAATCAATTATCTTAGCCTATATAGCAATATGATTAGAATTTATGCTTATGCCTTGGTGGCAATCTTCACCTTTAAAAAAAATAAACACAAGTAAAATAAAAATGTAGATAACTTAAATTTACCAAACTGCACCAGATGATTTTATTTTTTAATGATTTTTAAAAATAAATTAGTAGGCTTCCAGTCAAGATGACAGAGTAGGTAAACACTGTGCTTGCCTCCTCTCACAACCACACCAAAATTACAACTAAACTATAGCACAGCCATCATTGGGAGTTGCTTGAAGTCTAGCTGAACAGAATTCCTATAACTGAGGACACACAAAAGAGGTTACATTGAGACTGGTAGGAGGGGTGGAGGAGAAGTAGAAGGAGGAAGAGAAGGAGAAGACAAAGAAGTAGAAGAAGGAAGATAGATTAAAAATATGAATAATAAAATTGCAATAACTACATATCTATCAACAACTACTTTACATTTAAATGTATTAAACATTTTATTCAAAAGATAGGGTGGCTGAATGGATATAAAACAAGATCCTCATATGTGCTACTTACAGGAGACTCACTTTAGACTAAAAACACACAGACTGAAAAGAAAGGGATGGAAAAGATATTTCATGAAAAAGGAAGCAAACAAACAAAGTAGTTAGGGTAGCAATACTTACACCAGACAAAATAGAGTTTAAAACAAAGGCTATAACAAGAGACAAAGAACAACCCAGTAATTCCACATCTGGGTATTCATCTGAGCAAATCCAAAACACTACTTCGAAGGTACATGTGAATCCATATGTTCATTGCAGCATTATTTACAATAACCAACATGTGGAGGCAAACTGGGTGTACAGCCGTGGATCAATGAATAAAGACAAAGTGGTACATGTGTACAATGGGATACTACTCAGAATTAAAAAAGAATGAAATCTTGCCACCTGCAACAGCGTGGATGGACCTAGAAGGTATTGTGCTGAGTGGAGTAAGTCAGATAGAGAAAAACAACTGTCATATGATTTCACTTACGTCTGGAATCTGAAAAACAAAATAAACAAACAAAATAGAAACAAACTCAAATACAGACATTTTGATGATTGCCAGATAGGAGGCGGGTTGTGGGGACAGGTGAAAAGGGGAAGGTTTTAAGGAGTATAAATTGGTAGTTACAAATTAGTCGTGGGGATGTAAAATATAGCATAAGAAATACAATCAGTAATGTTGTAATAACTATGTATGGTGTCAGATGGTTACTAGATTTATCAGGGTGATCACTTTGTAAGTTACCTTAATGTCTAACCACCATGTTGTATACCTGAAACTAATATAATATTGTATGCCCACTGTAATTGAAAAATAAAAAAGTATTAAAAAATAAATTTACATAAATAGTTTAACCTTAATTTTCTACTATTTATTCAAAAATATTATATGTATTTTCTTGAAAACTTAATAAATCTCAAATCCAATTTTGTTGCATGTTTCTTTCCATTATTTCTCTTCTGGCACTAAAGAGAATATTTTTCAATTATTGATACTTTTGACTAATTCTTCACAGTGTTATTACCAACATTGAAAGTAAATTGATGTAGCATTTGAATTTAAGCTTTATCCATGTTCTTATGTTGTCATACTCTGGTGCAGTTCTGTATTGTTATAACTATTTATGCAGTTAAAAAAATATCAAGCATGCTAGACAAGGAAAAAACCCCAAGCTTACCACTATCATCTAACCATCTCTTTCTCTCTCTCTCCCCCAATGTCCCCTCAAGATTCTTCTGCCATCTATTCCTATTTAAACTACTTTGGGTTTGTTATAAACATGTTTTTTTCCAAATGGCATCATGTGAGATCGTGCTTAGAGAGAACTCTAGCTTGTAAAATTTCAATATACTTGCTCCAAAGGAAAGAGGAAAATTCTCTCTCTCTCTTTCTCTCTCTCTCTCTCTCTCTCTCTCTCTCTCTCTCTCTCTCTGTATTCATATATTACATAAAAAAGAAAAGTTCTAATGGTCCAAATTAGGCTTCATCTCATCCCTAAGCCAATATCTTACAAGGTTCTTACAATTGTCCAGAATTGGATCACAAGCCTATTGCTGTAGTTATGTAACTTTACTGTAATACGAATCATGCTGGGTGGTAGATGGACTATTTCATACAAGAGGTGGTGCTGTTATATATAGAAAAGAGATACCAAGAAAATGAAACAATGAACAGCCATTATGTCTCCAAATTTTGTTATTGTTTTTCTCTATTAGAAGTTCTGAACACTTGTAGTTGTGTGGACACGGATATTACAGAATTTAGGAAAGAAAATATAAAGCAGAAGGGTACTATACTACTATCAATAATGTACATATAAATATTATTTAGTAGTTTTCAGTGATTTAATTGGTTTTGTGTACTTGCAAACCCAGGAGAGCACTAAATCATACTGTATTCAAAGTTTCTGTCCACAAATAAAAACTAAAATAAGTCAAAAAAATTCCTTAGTATTTATGTCATCTCATACAAACTAAACTCAAAGACCCTCATTCACAAATTGGGCATTCTAATGGTTCCAAATTCATAGATTTTTCACTAAGGTTGCATTGGAAAATATGTGCAAAGTGCTTGGAAGTGTGGCTGGTGCATAGTTAGCACTTAAGTTTAGCTATTATCATTATTATCACCATAATTATGTTTAGGTTGATATGATTTAGTCATATGGCATTTTTATTCTTGCCACACAGGATTAGAAACCAAAAGTCAGCAGATTATCTAAAAACTTCCATGGACAGATTAAAAAATACTATCCTTGTTTTACTGAGGTGTCTAACAAAGTAAATATTCCCAAATATATGGTGATTGTCCAATCAGCTTCAGTGTCCCAAGAGGTTGTGAGTGTAAAATTCACATAGGAAATACAGCAAAGTTAGAGATAGTTATAAAAGCAGACCCAGGGGGAAACTGAAGCACATATTAGAGGAGTCAGGAGAGTAGAAAAAAAATTAATACCTACCTCAGAGATGACAAGACATGAAGGTAACCAAAAGCATTGTTAGGCTATCAAGCCATCAGATCTATTATTTAATCCTGAATATAAATAAATTATATTCTATTTCTCTGCCAGGCAACGAAAACTTTACATACTTACAATTAGCCTTTATCACCTGAAGGAAAGGCATTTCTGTTTCCTAACATACCAAAAAGCCAAAATTAACATACATTATTTCATCTGTTCTCATAGTGAACAAGATGTAGGCTAGTGCTGGAATGAACACTGTAGTCATATATCCATCCCCTTGATATGCAAATTCATGGTTACTCTTTGAAAGTCAAAAATTTTCTCACTTTAGAAAAGCAAGGTCATTACACATAAGCATTTTCTAAATTGAGTCACATATACAGTTATGCACATATTCTTGAGAAACTATAAACAATGATTGTCTTTCATTTACATAAATAGGTACAAAATATTTAATTTCAAATTGTTTTGGTGACTGACATCTGAGACTTTTCTCTTTAGAAAAGAGATAAAAAAATTATCCTAGATTTTTATTTCCATTTTCATAATAGCAAGTTAAGAACTATATGATTTCACTCATATGTAAGATATAAAACTGAAAGCAACAAATAAATAAGACAAACAAAAACTCATAGACAAGACAATAGTTTAGTGGTTATCAGAGGGAAAGAGAGGATGGGAGGAAGTAAATAAAGATAAAGTGGGTCAAATATATGGTGATGGAAGATTTGACTTTGCATGATGAACACAATGCAATATACATATTATTAAATTGTACACTTGAAACCTATATAATTTTATAACCAATGGCATCCCAATAAAGTTAACATAAACAAACAAACAAACAAATAATTAATAAGTATTCTAGAGCAATTATCTTCCAGCCTAGAGATAGAACAAGACATACATGGCCTGAGGATTCTGGGAGCACCATAAAATGACAGAACTCACTTAAGGCCATCCTGGTCGGGATCTACCTGCTGAAGTCACTCTGAAACTAGTTTGGTTTATGATGAAACAGAGAACAACATTTGCTCTGTATATACACCTGAACTTTAGGTATGATGAAAAGACAGTGATACTGGAAGATATAAGCCCTACTGTATTACTAGTTACCTCTATATGTCTGAGAAAGTAATTTAATCTCCTTGGTCCTCAATTTCCTAACCTCTAATGAGATGTGGTTGTAAAAAATTGTCTATAATAAACTCTCCAACTCTTCAAATCTATAAATTAGCTTGTCAGGCCCATGACATATCTGAATAATGCTTAGGATGTTATTACACTGAACATAATTTCATACTAGGAATTTGTATAACTCAAACAAGCAATCACGCTATGAATTCACTGACTTTAAAATTTAATATATGCACTCATCTGAGAGGTTGAGAGTTGAGTTGCACATTTAATCACTGTTTGAAATGGACACAGTTTTTTCAGTATTCACTGTGTTCAGTATTATATTAGTAAATTATATAAATAGGTAACTATTCACATTTCATTAATTTTTGAAAAAAATGGAGAATCGTATTGAAGTCAATATGATTTTATAACTTGAGAAGAAAAGACCTTTTCCCTGAATCAGTTTTAGTTTTTGTCTGTTGTTTGCTTTTCCCACTGAATATTTAACTGGAGAAGTGTTTCTAAGTAAAATGAATAGTCCAGAGTTTATTTTATGTGATTTGGATTGCTATGGCCTTCTACGGCATGCATAATATGATTTTTCAATAAGAGACAGGTTTAAATCCTAACTCTACCTTTAGTACTTTTTCTACCTGATTGCAGGCTCTTTCTTACTAATTGCATTTACTGACTAAGGCAAAAAATGCCAGAAAAGTGATGTTTAAACTGAGATAGAAAGCAAAGAATGAATTAGGGCAACAGAGAAAGAAAAATGCAACCCTTTCAGCACTTCTCCCCTTCCTTTCTTGGCCTTGAGAAACTCTCTTTATTTCATAAGATCCCCTTGATAGTAAATTTGGAGATAACATCCTCCTCTCTTTTTAGTACTCCTCTAGAACTATAATTATGTTTCAACTGTAGTAACTACAAAATCATATTTTATAGTAATCATATGTGCGAATTTTCTCCACAATAAGATGTAAATTCCTTGAAGACAAAAATGGATCTCAGTACTCTGTTTATCCCAACACACTTCCTTAAAATAAAGACAAAATTAATATTTGTTGAATTATATGAACCTGGAAATCCCCACTCAATTTTTCTGTTGATCTTGAACTTTTTCTCAGAGTATCTGATTCAGTTTAGAATTGAGAATACAAATAAGACAACCTATTTGTGCAAGCAGTTGTACCATTTTGCAACATTTGACATAACTCTTCACTCTTCTTTAAATCAATTTCTCACTTTATATACCTGACTTCCAAAATACCACATTTGTTTAATTTTCTTGATCTCTTTCTGGCTTTTCTTTCTCCATATTCTATCTAAACAATCTGTTAAATTTGGAGTGTACCAAGGTAAAGTCCTTGGATTTCTTTTCTTTTTTATTAACACAGACTTTTGGTGTTCTTATACAGTCTCATGGGTAGCAATACCCATGATATGCTGATGAATACCAAAATATATCTCCATCCCAAAACTTTATGTATGAGCTCTATTTTCCTCTCCATTTGCCTACCTAACACCTCCTTTGAAATATCTCCTAATTTTCTTAAAATTAACATATGCAAATTGAGTTCCTGTTGAAGTCTTATAAATCTAAGTTACTATTTTCTACATATCCTTGGAATCACTTTGATCCCTTTCTTTCTCATGAATCATATATCGAATTCCTCAGTGAATTCTGTTAGATCTACCTTTAAAAAAAATCTATGTAGAATCCAAAAACCTCTCATGGATAATCTTCTAATTTATCTTCTGTTCTTGTTTTATCAGTCCAGTTTTTTTTTACCATAATAGCAATATTATCCTTTTAAATCATGAGTTTTATTATGCTATTTTTCTTTTCTGGTCCCCTATTACCTCTTTCAATTCACCTACTATTTATCCCCTTTCTCAGAGACATATGTAGTGACCTCCATGGCATTCCATCTGTCAGTGCTGAGCTGATCAAGAAGGGAAAGTTTCCATGGAGAGAAGCCCAGTTGAAAGAACACACAAAGGGCTGAGAATGAAACAACAGGCACCAACTTTATTGCGGGGTGCATGTGCTTCTGCGTTAGGGAACCATAGTGTCAGAGAACAATAGTGGCATTCTGCCACCCATGCATGATAAAATAAGCTGAATTATGCTTACATGAGCTGGGTGCAGGCACCCTAGTACACTGATGTAACATTCTAAATCTAGGGTTCTATTTCTAGCCATAAGCCTAGATCACAGCCAGACCAGCCAAGCCTAGGGCCCATACCCTCAACATATTGCAATATGTTTGAAGTGGCTCTTTGAATCTTTGAACTGGCTCTTGCCTTTGGCTGAAATTTTTACCACATATCTTCATTTCTCACTCAAGCATTTTGCTCATTTTCATTCCATCATAGCTTTTTCAGTGAGCTCGTTCTAAATAACCTATCTAAAAATGAACTTCCTTCTGCAAATACCCACTCATCACTACTCTGCTTTATTTTTCTTTCTGTACAACGTATCATTCCCTAACACAATATATGTACACAGTGTACACACAACATATACTTTGTATTCACTCTATAAAATATTATCTTCATTACAGCAAGATATGTGTAATCATCCATTTGTTCACTGTACTATCCCTATACCCCAAGTGCCTGCAAAATGGTTGGCTCTCAATAAATATGTCTTGAATAACTAAATGCATTAATGAATTTAAGTTATACTATCAGTTACTATTGTTACTAATATAATAAGATCTTAGTTTCTCTTTAGCTTAATTTCCAACGAAGTAGATATTTTAAATGTAGAAACATAAAATATATCTCTGATTTTCTGTGAATCATTAAGTCTTTCAAATAATGCAGAGATTGGACCTATCATAAAATTGAGAAAATTTATTGCTCTAAAAGTAAAGAGGATAAGTGGAGAAAATCAGAATGTTGAAAAGATTCCACCAAAATGAGCACAGGTGAAAAATGTGCCAATATTGCATTGCATTTACTGTTGAAAACTAATGCACTCAGAGTTTAAATATTAAAATTAAATCACTAAACATATCTTCCTAATGCCTGTTTGACTAATTCAATATGTGTACAGCACTGTGTACTAAGCTGCTTCCACATATTTTAATAGCCACATCCAATGATATAGAAGTTGTTATTAAGTGAGATTGTCCTAGTCTTAGTTATCAGAGCCAAAGGTCTAAGCTATGATAATAATCATAAGAGAGTAATCCAATGTAACTACTAGAAGGCTTCCTCAACATATCTATGAGTTAGCCACTATTCCACATTAACCTATCAACAATAGTATGTTGTAATCCAGACCTATCATATAAAAAAATAATTCCAGTAAATTTCTTGTTGTGAGCTAAGGGAAAGGTAATGGAATAGTGAAAAGAGAGAACAAGAAAAGGGCTATTTCACAGAAATGAAAAATATTTTTTTCTGTTAGTAATCAGTTTAGAAAACATAATTTTCCAAGCAGGAAATATTAGAAAAACTTTCTAACTAAATATCAGGAGAAATTTGAAATTTAAATTTGGAAGGCATGAAAAAAATATGTTCATAATGAAAGACAATTGCATATTCTTAATTGCTTAATTTACATCAATTTGATTAACATTATTAAGATATGTAATAAATATTTAGTACTTTCCTTATTCTAAAATGAAGTTCAGGGCACTTAAAAGAGCTTGTGAAGCAGAGTAAAAACAATTGTATAATAAAATTATTGTAAGAATAAAAATAAACCAAGAACGTGATTTAAAAAGTATATGTAAATAGCTGACATGCATACTAATTGCTTAGATGAAAAAAGAAGAGCTTGCTGTTAGCTCTCTCTTAAATTCAATTTGCTTATGAAAAATATACAATTCAGCAGCTGAATATTTTTGTCTAATTAAGTTATTCACAGAAATATAACAGATGAATCTCATAGAAGTGAGGCTGCTATGGATTTAACAAGAGCATGAACCCAAAGTTCCATTGTCTTGTCTATGTGTTTCATAAAATGTAATTTTAAAAATCACTCTTCTAAATTATGTGATATGATCAAGGTAAGATATGCATGTATAAATATTGAAAAATGGGAGCAGATGCCAAATATGCTTGATAATATGCTTTTCTAGTTGAAAGACAGAAAATTATTAAAAATACACTATAAGAGCTCACAAGTTGTTCAATTAACCAATCTTAAAAATTCAATCTCCAAATTTTTCCATATACAAATCTACATACACAAAACATTTCTATATGGTTAAACATAAACATAGGATAATAAAATAATCAACTTTAAAAAATCCAAATAATGATGGAATACGGTTTTATCAAATACTTTCTATTTCCTAGTAACCTAAAAAAAAACTCACACAGAAAACTAAACAATGTAGTAAACTATTGGAATTTGAGCATCAAATAAAGAAACAAAAATATGGGAAATTCTATCATGACAAGTTTATAAACTCTTCCCACATACAACAGCAGTTCTTAAAAAAAAAAAAAAGACAATTTACGATTTCTCAGTGATATACTTTAATTAGAAATCAGATTGTTTACAGCCTAAGGAAAAGAAAAAAACAACAACAGCAAAACCTTAGCTGAGGCAAGAGACCTGGTACAGTTTCTCGTTTTGTAATGTTCTCTGGAGTTGCTGATTTGGCAGTACTAGCCAGGAACACGTTAGACATGACTAAAAATCCAATATCTAACACAGAGAAAAGACTAGAGATATAATAAACTCACATAATATAAGCAGGTATATTAAGGCACTTATAGGAAAAATATACATAGAGCAAACACTATTAAAACAATTTCCAAATAGAGTATACAATAAATGAAACTAAAATCAAAAAAATATTGGGAAGATTTAATGAAAAGAAATTTTGGAAAGGAAAAGTATATCTTCATATTGAAAATTCAAATCTTTAAATAGGAAATTTTGACTCAGCATGAGAAATATAAAGACACAAATGGGAGTTGGCCTAAAGCTTATCCAGTTTGATGTCTCTCTTTAAGAAAAAGAATACAAAATTTTGAATACAAAATAAGTATGAAAGTAAATACTCAGAATAATTGAAAAGCAATAAATTACACTGTTTTGACTAATTCAACAAAATTCAAAAACAAAATAGCTTTTCAATTAATTAAATCCTTGATACACCGTTATCATACTTTTCTTTTTTTAGTGATAGTCTTAATTTTAATTCTCTTTCACAGGATAACTATATTGTACTGTTTTTTTTTTTTCTCAAAAAAGACATAATGGCAATTATTTCTATTAGTATAATTTACTACTTAATATTGAGAATATGCAATTATTTATTTCAACTTCCCAACATTATTAATAATAACACTTATTTTTTAGGAATTTTGACAATTTTAAGAAAACTTCTATTAAAGTTTACAGCCTCTCCCCCAAGCATTTGGAAAAGTGTTCCACAGTCTAGCACCTAGCTCCATACTTTTCAAACTGTCATTTTCTTGCCTACATTTTCAGTTGCTAGGTACCATAGAGAATATTTATATTATACTATGATCACTGCATCTGTATCTTAACACCTTGATACTTGGTCAGTCAGCACAGTGAGAAGTAGAATTATTCCTGGAAGCAATTTCAAAATCAGGAAAACTGCCAATAAATTAACTACACACGAAATTCACTGTGAACCACATAAACATATCACTAAAACCAAAGTAAACTGTATTTTCACTTAACTCAATTCCTAAAATGCCTAAGGCCACACCAACCTTACTTTATATGACAAAGGGAAAGTCAGAGTTCAATAAGACACAAGTTTTAACTGACTGGATATAAAATATCTTATTTTTCCAATTTTTTCCATAAACATAGAACCTGTGTGAATACACTGAGAGTAACACTGAAGTTTAACATTTATTAGCTTTATAATATATGTACTTTTGATTAAGATACATCCAAATAAAGAAAAGTTTTTTTCAGTCAAACAGGCGGTCAAACAACTTACCTATGAAGTAGGCCTCAGATCTCTCTTAAGCATTATTCAAAGCCCCAACCCAATTAAGCCATGTCAATAAGTTCTGGAAGATGAAAGTGTGGCCTACAAATATTACAGTCATGCACCACATAATGATGTTCTGTTATATAGGGGACCACATATATGATGGTGGTCCCATAAGATTGTAACAAAGCTGATAAATTTCTCTTTGCCTAGTGATGTCACAGCCATCATAATGTCATGAAGCAAGACATTACTCACAGTTTGTGGTGATTCTGGTGTAAAGAAATCTATGCTGCCAGTTGTATAAAAGTATAGTATATATAATAACAGTAGCAGGTTATACCATTTAGGATTGTGTAAGTATACTTTATAATGTTTGCACAATGACTAAATTGCCTAAAGACACATTTCTCAGAATGTAACCCCATTGTTAAGCAGTGCATGATTGTACAACACACCTGGAGATGGTTGTTATAATGGGAAGATATTTTCAAATTTGAATATACTCACAGAATGTTCCTGTCTAATGTACTGAATGATAAAATTAATCCTATAAGCAAATCATTCAAGTGAATAATAATAAAAAAAAAGTTGGTTAAACAACAAGTAAAAAAAAAAAAAGGAAAAAAAGAAAATAAAAACCTAAATAGCCAGAGAAATTATGGCTGCTAATGAAATATAAATACTGCACATCATGATAAACAGAAGAGGGAGAGAAAAATATGGGAAAATATAAAAGAATTATAATTTAACCTCTTATTTCAGGGACCCCAGGGATACTACCTAATACTGGAATATGCATTCAGAAACAGCTTTCAAATAAACATTCTGACTCCAACCACCTTTATGTTTTATAGTTTTTTGTTAAATGTACAGAGCAATTTTTTCAATAGCCAAAACACTTGGTTTTGAAAAAACACTGTTCTGAATTTTAATGATGCTTTGTCTCTTTTCGATTTTCTTTTATTTACAAATTTAGTAAAATAAAATACTTTGATCTTTAAAAATTTTAATTTATGTATAATTTCACTGGTGTATAATTAATTCTGTCAATTTATTTATTCTTATATCTCTATATGTGAATAAAAATAGATGTGTGTTATATTTAAAACTAAATTAATTTAAAAAATCAAATTGAAAATTCAGTCCTTTGATTGTTGTAGTCACATTGCAAGTGCTCAATAGACATGTGGTACAAGCATAGATCATTTCCATTTAAAAACAATTTAAAAACATTTCTGGGTGGCAAGGTATTTAGAAAGTTTGCTTTCATTTTAGTAGTTATGTACTGCTTATTATTATGCAATTAAAAATAAACATAGACTAGAATAAAATATAGGAAAATATTGTTAAGCAAATCAGGAAAGGATAGTTTTTCTAAGTGTGTTATCACATAGACTGTAAAGGAAAATTGACAAATGTGAATATATAAAAATTTTAAATTTACATATGAA
The DNA here is from genome assembly GCA_028627145.1 of Eidolon dupreanum. Taxonomy (NCBI): domain Eukaryota; kingdom Metazoa; phylum Chordata; class Mammalia; order Chiroptera; family Pteropodidae; genus Eidolon; species Eidolon dupreanum. The sequence goes on along the minus strand of CM053509.1, from coordinate 97,388,113 downwards.
GCAAGACACAAAAATATAAAGACATAATACAATAGACATATTAGAAAAGGATTTACAACTTATTGACAATGATCAAATAGCTATAATACATTTAAAAACTCTAATGAATGTAAAGGACAACCTAATATGAACATAGCTAAAGAACAGGACTAGTAAATTAGAGAAAAGATACAAATTATCTCTAAACATATGAGATGGTGTTAGCAATAAGCATATACGTTAAAACAATGAGAGTATATTATTCCCGAAGAATGAATAAATTGAAAGAATTTACTATGTTTAAATTTGAGGAGTTTGAATAGTATGGAAATTAAAACAAATTTTTTGAATGAATATTTGATACTGTTCTATAAAATTTAAAACATGTATATATCCATTAACTATGTTTTGTTGGTTTGTTTTAACTGTAGGAATTATCTATCTGAGGGGTGGGGCATGGTAGAGGGCAAGAGGTAGGATTCAGAGCTGTACTGGACTTTTCTTTTACAAAAGAAAATAATTGATTGAAAAAATTATTTGATCCTCGCTGTCACTCAGGGATAGGTGCAATAGGTTATATTTAAATAATATAATACTGAAAAGCCACTAAAATATGAGGTAGAGCTGCACAGAATGTGTCAAGTATTATTAAATAAAATAATAAAAATGGTAAAAAGATAAGTTTTATATATATAGATATCTAATCACACACATACACATTTATATATTTGTACACACACACACACACACACACACATATATAATGCAATTTATTTTTAACTAAAACAAATATCTTACTGTTCATGTATAATTATAAGTGTTTGAAAAAGCAGAGAATACATTAGAAAGATATGTTAATTGTTATTAGATATCCTTTCTGTTGATATTAGGTAAGAGATAAGGAAGGTGAGCAAAGCTGGATTAAGGAAATGTGATATTTTACTTCTAATTTGTATAATTATATATTACTTAAAGTGAAGAAAAGAGATGAGACATTTACTTTAAAATTTATTATTCATAATGGTGAATTAGAGTTGGTGTTATCCCTCAATGAACTAATACTAATAAAGCAGGTAGACATGTGAACACACAGTTTTATTAAAGTTTCATTTTGAGAGTTACAGCAGCTGAAGCCAGGCTATCAAGAGGAAAATAGTAAAAAAATACTTTTAAGCCAGGGCATTTTTTTCCTCTCAAGAAGAGGACTGAAGAGATGTGCTTTTAAAAGATTGTTCTGGTAATGAAATGAAGAGTGGAAGAGAGTTGAAATAGAAGTCAGAAGATTCCAAATTTATAGAAAGAAGTCAGAACAAAATAAAATGGACAGAGACATTTGAGATGGCATCACAAACTATGGCAACAACAGTGGGAATAGGAAAAAAGACATTCGAAAGATGTTAGAAAGTATAGTCAATAGTACTAAGTGATACAAGTAGTGAATGGGTATGATGGATGCATATGATTAAATTTTTGGTAAAAAATAATCATTTAATAAATACTAAACACATTTCTAGATTAGATTTTGTTTTGCTCAGTTATTATTTTTAATTCCTTACAAAATGTCAATTTACACACCCATTCAAGAATTTTTAAGGATTAAGATTAACCCAATCAACTACCAAATGAATAAATAAATGAACATCTCTCTTTTTATCTGGAGACAGAGTTACCACTATTTGCACTGCCTATTAACTAGAATATACAAACAACAAAAAAAAAATGTATAGAGGTAAGCATCCAGAGTATTGGCCTCCAAAAAAACTAAACCCACATTTCTCTTAGAGATCTCATAGAATGTATACAAGACGGTTATATAGTCATCTTGAAAATAAAATTTCTTACTCTAGGAATAGTTTATTTTAAACAAATTTTCCCAACCAACTGCAGAATTCAATGAGAGACTGTAGTCAATTCAGCCATAATATATAATTTCAAATCTTAGGAAGCATTGATTACCATTATGTATTTATATTAGTTGTGTGAGTTTGCAGTTTTTCATGTCTTGAGATAATTTAAATATTCAAAACTATTGCTATGTTTTAAGATAAAAGTTATTAATCTTATTAACTTAATTTACTCTGATCTGATTTGGTAGGAATTTGTGTTTGCTATAAACAATAAAAGAACACATGTACCCACATAAGAAACACACCTGGAACACTCAACTCTCATGAAGACTGTGACATTGGGCCCCATAGGGTAAAAGCCACTCTAGTAAGACTGTGAGACATAGGAGCCCTACCTAATATACTAAAACAAACACAGCAAAGTAGCCAAAATGGGGAGACAAAGAAACATGTCTTAAGTGAAAGCACAGTACAAAGCTCCAGTAAAAGATCAAAACAAAATGGAGATAGGCAATCTACCAGATGGAGAATTCAAAATACTGCTTATAAGAATGCTGAATGAACTTAGGGGAAGAGTAAATGAACTCAGTAAAAACTTTAACAAACAGAGAATATATAAAAATGGAGATAAAAAAAAAAAACATAAAAAAGAACCAGTCAGAAATGGAGAATACAATAACTGAAATAAAGAATACATTAGAGGTTATCAACAATAGATTGGATAAAGCAGAGGATCGAAACAGCAATTTGGAAGATAAGGTAACTCCCAATCAGAACAGCAACAAGAAAAAAAAAATAAGATAGTTTAATGGGCCTCTGGGACAACATTAAGGAAATCAACATTTACATCACAGAGGTAAAAGAAAGAGAAGACAGAGATCAAGGAATTGAAAATGTAGAAAATGTATTTCAGATATAATGATGGAAAACTTCCCTAACTAGGTGAAGGAAATAGACATACAAACTCAGGAAGCACAGAGTCCCAAACAAAATAAACCCAAAAAGGCACACACCAAGATAAATCATAATTAAAATGCCAAAGGTTAAAGACAGAGAATCTTAAAGGCAGCAAGAAAAAGCAAAGCAGTTAATTACCTATAAAGGAGTTCCCATAAGACTGTCAGCTGATTTATCAAGAGAAAATTTGCAGACGAGAAGTGATTGGTATGAAATATTCAAAATGATGAGAAGCAAGAACCTATAACCAAGATTACTCTACTCAGCAAAAGCTATCATTTAGAATCAAAGGACAAATAAAGAGCTCCCTAAGACAAGAAAAAGCTAAAGGAGTTCATCAACACCAAACCAAGAAATATTAAAGGGACTTCTTTAAGATGAAGGAAGAAAAACATCAAAAATATAAATAATAAAATGGCAATAACTACATATCTGTCAATAATTGCTTTAAATGTAAATGTATTAAATGCTCCAATCAAAAGATGTAGGGTGGCTGAATGGATAAGAAAACAAGACCTCTATGTATGCTGTCTACAAGAGATTGAAAGGGAAGAGATGGAAAAAGATATTTCATGAAAATGCAAACAAACAAATAAAAAAGCTAGGCTAACAATACTTATACTAGACAAAACGAACTAAAACAAAAGCTATAACAAGAGACAAAGAAGAACCCAGTAATTCCATTTTTATGTATTTATCCAAAGAAACCCAAAACACTACTTCAAAGGAGCATGCACATTCATATGTTTATTGCAGCATTATTTATAATAGCCAAGCTATGGAGGCAAGCTGGGTGTCCATCAGAGGACGAATGGATAAAGAAGAAGCGGTACATATATTCGATGGGATATTACTCAGCCATAAAAGAAAAAAATGAAATCTTGCCACCTGCAACAACATGGATGAACCTAGAAGGTATTGCACTGAGTGGAGTAAGTCAGACAGAGAAAGACAAATATATGATTTCACTTATGTATGCAATCCAGAGAATAGGATAAACAACAGAAGTAAGCTTATAGATACACAGAGAATTTTGATAGTTGCTGGATTCGGGGATAGGGGAGATAGGTGCAGGGGAGAGAGAATTAAGAGGTACAAATTAGTCATTACAAAATAGTCATAGGGATATAAAATATAGAATGAAGACTATAGTCATTGATATTGTAATAACTATGTATGATGTCAGATGGGTACTGGACATATCAGGGGGATCACTTTGTAAGTTATATAAATATCTAATCACTGTTGTACACCTGAAATTAATATAATATTGTATGTCAACTATAATTTAAAAAAATAAAAATATAAAAATAAAATAATAAAATAAAGTACACCTTCAAAATTTAAGTAAAAAAATTCAGTTTGCACTGATGTTTAGTCATCTTTTGGAATAAGAAATTGTTTCGGACATATGAGTCAATATATTGAGTTCAATTGTCCTGTGGAGAATTATTTTCTTGAGAAATGAATTAGTAAATAAACATGTGTTTGCAAGTTCTAATTAAAAGAAATTATCATCTATCATCTATCTATATTTATATAGAGGAAAAATATTTGAGTAATTGAACAAAATTAATTTAATTTTAATATATTTAAGCTTTTAATATACAGTTCATTCCCTTGGTTTTATTTCTATGTGCATATGCTTTCTGCATCTCTGTGCTTTTGTTTCAAATTAACAGATAATTCTTTCCCTGACTACCAGTATTAAACAGCAAGAACAAGTCATATGACAACATAGCTGTCAGCAAGCCATACCTGAGCAGAAATTATTTCCTTTTAAATATATCTTATCCCATGACAAACCTGGTTCCAATACTACTCACATAATGTTTTTGAAATGTAAAAAATAAATTTTTAAAAACTATGATCAAAGAGAAAAATCTGCATCTGTTTCCATTTTTCAATTTGACTTTAAACAATTAAATTGACTTATTTTATTACATAGTAAAATCTGAAGGTCACTGAAAGAAGTACTGCTCTTAAAAATATGAGCCTGCCCCATTTATGAAGTACGGGTGACAGGAACTGTTGGCTAATAAAACTATTCTTCAAGCTAAGTCAAAATCCATCTGACATACTCTCAGCTAACTAAACCAAGATGTCTCAATTTACCACCTATATTTAGTGATGGTTATTTGTTATTTTTATTTACAAGAGATTTTCCACTTTTGAAGAGAATTAATCTTAAGACAAATCCAAATATAAGACAAAATCTGGAAACTTTGATTTAATTTGAGATATTTTATTTATATTTTTGGAAAAAAGTGGTTTTACAAATTATAAAGCAATCGTAATGAAACAATAAAGAAAAAAGTAAAAGGAATCACTAGCATCCTTTAAAAAACAAATATTTGTGTTTTTATTTGTTTTTTAAACAATCTAGAATTTATTTTTCTAGTTTTAGTTTTTAGTCATTAACAGCAATGTCTACAGCTATCAGTATTTCAATTTAAGAATTTAAAAAACACTTATTTTATAAGATTCAAACTAAGAAAGGGAAATGAACCCAAATTGTTTGAACTACTTAAACCATTTTTATCAGGCTATCTCCTTAAAGCAGGATAATTTAATTTGAATAGATCAGATTATTGACTGAGACACAGGTCCCTGGATATTTAACAGATAAACAGATTAAAATGAAATCTACACAGTGTGATAAAACTGAACATGAATATTTATATTTAGGACTCTTTGTCTTAGGATGGTAGAGTATTTAGAATAAAATAGGGTTTAAGACACTAACTTTCAATGGATATACTGAGAGATTAAAGAATTTCTGACATTAAAAAAAGAAAAGAACAATTGTTAGATAGTGGCCATTACTATATAATCTGAATGTACATCATTTCTAAATTACCTAAGAGTGAAACTTCTTCATGTGGTTTAAGTGGAATTTTTAAATTTTGTTATAAGGTAAAAAAGAAGTGATTGTTAATAATTTGGACTCTGAATTCAAAGGCTTTAGATGTATTCTTACCAACCGAATGATCCCGAGTAAATTACATGCTGCCCCTAAGAGTTAACTATCTATAAAACAGTAGTGTGATGGTTAATTTTAATGACAGTGCTTACCTCAAAGTGGAGTAAAGATATAATGATATAATATTTCAAACCACTTAGTACAGTGATTGGCAGAAAGTAAATATTACTTTAATAAAAATAAAAGATAGCTCTTGGTTTTATTGTTTATACAGATCCTCATCAAGCCAAAAAATATGTCAAAAATTTCCATCAACTGTACCACTGATTGAAGTCTTTCTTGTTTCTGTTAAGAATGAATGAAAGCTAAGCAGTAATCTGTTAGAGTGAATATATTACCTATTTAATAATTCATATTAAGCAGCATAATTGTATCTGCAGCAGCCTTGCAAATGTTCCAGATACCTCTTTTTTATTAATCATGGAAGTCATACATTCATTCACTTATTCACTCATTCATCAAGTGTTCCATTGTCTCTTCTGCTGTAGAAGTCATAGCATTATCTGACAGTAGCAGTCCCTCAATTATTGTGTTTTATCTGGCTTTGCATTTAAGATGCTTAGCAACTGCTGGCCTCCAAATGTGAAAAGATAATATGATAAGAATTAAGAGGTGCTCAAGTAATTAAAGGACTTGCGTTTTAGTCAGGCTGGCATGGAATTGCTGCTGAAAAGACCTGAAAGTCCAAACCTGTTGACTTCTGTACCATAAGTAAAACTCTAAGGCTAGAATTGGCTGAAAGTACAGGTGGATATGAGATTTAGATGTGATAAAAGATGCAAAACAATCTGAAATTGGGAGAGTCATATCACTGTTAGTAAGATGGGCAGGCAGTTTTGCTTGCCCACTTGATTTCATGAGCTACTTAAACATTTTGTGACTTACCTTAAACATTTATTTCCAGAGTGGTGGAATACTCAACTGCATGGTTGAAGACATAGGAAACACATTCTGTGTAGGTGAATTTGGAAAATGGTAGGATAGAGGAAAGGGAGCTAAGGTTTTTGGAAAAGAGTGCCTATAACAATGGACTGCTGACTACATGCTAGATAAAGAGGAAAATGAATGTAAGGGGAAATATACTTATGGATAGAAAGTGAATTGGTAGGGTCAATGACAAATTAGTGTTGCTAAGTGTGAACTATAGTGTATACTGCTGGAGTTTATAAATTTAGAAGTAATGAACTTTCTGCTCACCCAGAAAAAGAAAGAAAAGTATACACATCAATTCATGCTAAAATTGACACTTGTACTAGGGTAGATATGAGTGTTTTAATGAGATCAATGACTTAAAGATTTGAATGTTTACTGGTGTTTCATTAGAAATTAACTGTTATATAATGTTTCCCCCTTTGAACAAATTTCTTATAAAAAAGAATAGCAAGACTTCAAGTCTGGTACTGTCTGTACTTAATGTATGATAGTTATGCACCATCAATTTGGAACTACTAACAAATATATCATCCTACTATATCAAAATTCAGTGTATGGAAGCCAACGAAACACCTGAATATCTTCCATGAAAATAATCTATTTGAAATAATTACATGATAAAAAAAAAACAGATTTAGAACGTCAGCATGTAACCTTATAACTCCGAGTAATTACTATGCATGCTTAATTTTAAAGCTATATAAAGTACTTCAAGTTATGTATTTATCAAATGCAGGAGAAAAGAAATATGGATGAATCTGTAGCTTATCAGGAAAATCCTGCTTTTAAGGCATAAACATCAAAAATGTAGAGATAAAATATTAAAATAATGAAAGAACAAATAATTATAGAGGAGATACTAAATAAATATAGGTAATTCTTACAGTATAAGTGAGTGGAAGAGATTATAATTTTCACTAAACTGCATATTGGGAAAGTAGCTATTTGATGGTGTGCCTTACAAACATATTATAAGAACCGTGGTTTACCATGGAAAAATGACCCCTGTATTGTTCCAGTTGTATAATATAAATTATGTTTTCTTCAGAAGTGAAATTTTTGTCAGAGAGTTGAAGGAAGAAAACAAAGAAAGGATCCAGAGACAAGAGAATATGTTGAATAGATTTTATAACAGTGAAAGCTTTAGCTTTAATGTTAATTTGTGCTATAATGAAAAGGTTATTGGCAGGGACACAAACTTTGCTTTCTGTGTTTATAAGAGTACATATTTATTTGAAAAAGACCAAATGGGCACTTTATTTTTTTTCTCTGAGACTGCTAGAATAAAAGGAAGCATATTGACTAAACAAGGTTTGAAAAGACTGTAGAATTCCTGGATACTTACTTCCATCACACATCCTATCATTTTATTCAATGCCTCCAAATGACAGATGCTTCCCCCAGGATGAGAAAATATTTAATTTGAAAAAAAAAAAACAAAACACTCAAATGTCTTGAGTCAATTCCATCCCAGTGAAATATAACCTGCTTTTTCTTTTGTGTTAAGAAAAAGACATGACATAATCATTGGAACAACTCTCTTTACTGTGAGAGGAGCAGAAAACAAATGATACAACAAACTCCCTTGGCAGTACCTCAAGGAAATCCTCCTATAAATGAGCCCATACCTATTAAAATGACCCCTACCTTCCCATCCCCAGTTAACAGATCAGTCAGCATATGTGGATATTGGATAAAATTTCTGAGAGGTGCTTTCTCATTAAGAAAAAGATAAAACAAAATACAGGAGGCTGTGGGTTCTTCTTCCACAATAAGGTACTGAAGACACAGTTTAGCTACTTCTTACTGCTGTGATCTAGTTCTCTGCCCCAACATCCAGTATAATGTGTTAAGCACATCTTGTGAAAGAACAATGTGACAGATTAAGTAAGGTTTTCTTTCTTGAGTGCCAGATCTGTCATTCTATCACTCACAGATGCATTTAAGTGGATGTTTCCTGGCCAGTAGTAAATACATATGCCTCTGGATGTCTGTGGTGGGAGAATGACTTGGGGGTATTTGTGCAGAATCTGGTGTTCTTGGTTCACCTGGCAGTGGTAATACAAACAGAATCTACTCAGCACTGTTTTTTATAAAGGTTTTCAAATCTACTGTTTGGTTTTACATTTTTCAATTTTTATTACTGAATAAAATTCAGCATATGTTACATGATGTGCACTTGCCTAGGTCATTCTTTATCTATACATTTTTATAAAGCTTAAATTTCCAGGTGTTAATACAGTTTGCTTTTAACAAAGAGCATCAACCTGGCTTTGGTAAGAAAACAGCTTTTGTTAGCATATCTACACATTTGCCAAGCTTTCCACTGAATTCAGCATTTCTGCATTTATGTGACTTTTTTACAGGAGTAATATTTGCCTTGCATGACTTGATTTTTAAATGAACTGTGAGTTTATAATTATGCCATTTAATGCCTTGGACTTTTAAGAAAGAAATTTCAAAATAAAACCTAACCCTTACTCTGACAGAACACTTAGCTCAATTATTTTTCACCACAGTTATTGATGCTGCAATTAAGGAAAGGGAGCTTAGAGTTTACATAAACAACATGTTCTCATTTTATTTCAGAACAATATAACATCAAAACTACTCTTTAAAAAAATAATTGAAAATACTACGTATTAATCATAGGTCGACCAGAAAGCACTCATGAAACATTTCTTCTTGAACCCAGCCAGTCCAACTATAATTCAAGTAGCAGGGAGGAGTGAGCTTCTATTAGAACTGAAGACAAGTAAATGAAAGCAAAGCTGTAGGAGTCCACTTTAAAAAAGAGGGGATAAACTATCAGGGTGCTTTTTGTAAAGGGCATGAAAAATACAACTTTAAGGTCGGCCTTATGTTCCCACTCCAAGGGAAGTTTCCACTGTTGCTTCACTGTTCACATAGTTTTAGCACCCGCATGCTGCAATCGTCTGTGCAGCCAGTGCTCAATATCAGTGGCAGGAGCCTTTTCTAGCCATCACACATTCGAGAGCACATCAGCCTCATCATTCTGGAGATTCCAAGGGACATGACCCGTAACATGGTAAACGGTTACGTCCTTTTCTTGTCCTACCTCTCAAAGATCTTGCCACATGGCTTGTCCCCATAAGGGCTTATGTTCTACTAGCCAGTTTTGCCATTTCCACATAGGCAACCATAATGTTAGGCCTTTAAACACCACCCGACTGTCAGTACAAATAGTAAAGGGGCCATCTTCATGAGCTGCAACCATCCACACAGCTCATAGCTCAGCTCATTGGCTGCTTTGACCCATACCCGCCCGTATCATAGCAAATATGATCAGTAGCTGGTTGCACCCCTACAGCTACCCACTTGGCTCCCTGCCCCTTCTGTGTACCACATATTAGTTGATATGAGCAGCTTCCCTTCTTGTAGAGAGACACTTCTAAAACTGTATGAACTGCAGCATCCACTATATTGTCAGTGGTAAACTCAGCTGGGCCTAAAACTGTCTGTAATTCCATGGCCAGAGGGCTAGCAGCTATGATACTCCATTGCTCCAGACAGGCACCACATTTTGTTAGGATAGGGGTCTGGGCCACTCATTTTGGGGGTTATATTCATGTGCGTAACCAACTTTATATAGGGTGAATGGTGCGCATGTGCACTTTGGCCATGGCAGTCACTGCCTCAGTGGCCTGCAAGTCTGCACATACAGACACTAATTACTCCCCTATTAGAGAGTACCAGCTCCCTGTACCTTTCCATAATTGGAATCAAAAACCCCTTGGGGTCCTAGTTCATTCCAAATATTGCCATAGGCCCCAGTCATATCCTTCTGCTGTTAACATGCACATCCAGTTCAAAGGGTTTACCTGGATCTGTTACTTGAAGTTTGGGCTTGCTGCACCACCTGCTTGGTGGAAGAAAATGCCTTCTCTACTGTTTCATCTGAGTCTCAAGTAGCTCCCTGCTTGATCAGGCCATACAACAGCCATGTTAGCTGTGCTAGGTGGGGCACAAACACTCTGCAGTACCCCCAAAAGGCCCACATAACTCTGTAATTCCTTAACTGTAGTGGATGGGGGATATGCTGGTATCTTATCAATTATAGCATTAGAGATAACTTTCATCTTACCCAACCAGACAACATCCAAGAATCTGACAGATAAGCCAGGTCCCTGAACCTTGGTTGCATTTACTGCCCGCCCAGCTGCATGTTTTCAGATGCTTCAGCAGTGCCGGTGCTGCTCATCTTAGATCTGTAAGAGAAGCAGAATTTAACATGACATCAATATAATAAAACAATTCCACTGCTGCCAGTCAGGTCCAGGTTGCCAAGTCCTGGGCTACCAACCCATAGCAAATTGTTGCGCTATGTAAATAGACTTGGGGCAGTGCCACAGAAATCCATTGTCTTCCTTCCCACACGAAAGCAAATTTATCTTGACTTTCAGGAGCTAAATTTATGGAGAAAAGTGTTAGCCAAATCCAAGACATAGTGATATGTTCCCAGCCTTGTAGTCAGTTGATCCATTAGATCATGGATGGATGGTACTACTGCATGCAGTGGGGGAGTCACTTTATTTAATTCCCAATAGACCAGTCATCCTCCATGAGCCATCAGGTTTCTTCACTGGCCACATAGAGACATTATATGGACTATGGGTGGGGCACACAATCTGAGTTTGCGCCAATTCCTGAAGTGTAGCCGTGATTTCATCATGTCCATCAGGCAAGCGATATTGTTTAACATTGAAAATGTGCCTTGGTTCTGGCAGTTTCTGTGGCAACAATGAGTATGTCCCCGCACCACGGTCTTCACCACCCAGACTCACAAACAAAATTTACCAGCAGTGATCTGGAGATTGAGTGAGACCTTGCAATACATCTACCCTTAGGATATATTCTGACACTGGAGAAACATACACTTTATAAGGATGTGTAGGCAAATATCCTATTCCAAGAGGCAAAGTCGCAGCTTTTAATAGTCTTACCCACATAGCTGTCTATTTAGGCAGCTAGTCCAGGGAATCTGTCTGGACTTCCATGGATAAGACTGCAGTAACTCCCGTATTCACCAGTGCTAGAACTCTTTGCACATTCTGTGGAGACCAGTGGATTGCCAATTCCACATGCGGCCTCCAGTCCCTGCCTATCCCCTCCAAATGGGCACCCTGGCCTTCTCTCTAATCATATAGGGTCAACAGAGAGTCCTGGGGTTTCAAAAAGTCCTTCAAGGCCACCAGCCTAACTCTTTTGTTGGGAGGTTTCTGCCTATGCCTGAATTGCAATTCAAGTTTCAATTGCCAACACAATTCCAAAAACACTGCATTAGGCTGGTGGTCTGTCTTGTCTAGATCAACTCCTGCAGCTTGCGAATCAGTCCACATTTGCATTCTGATAACTCAAACAGGACTCTACCCAGGGCCTTTCTTTTTCTTCTCACCCCTCAGGGTTCTGGGTGTTACCACTCAGACACTTCTGTCCTCTGCCTCTCAGTGTTTCCCTTCTACATACCCCAGAGCAGCCATTGCTATAGTAACTTTAGGTATACTATATGTTTACACACAAAAGGAGCCAGGATAGTAATCAATGATCCAAAAGCAGCAGATAAGGCAGTCTCTAACACTGATCCCATCTGCCAGTTGTAAACCATTCATCATCTAGTCCCTGCATATTCAGACTAAACATGCCCAGTTAACACATGATCTGCATTAATTCAGCATTAGTTTGCCATCTACACACATGCTCTAGGAGTTCTCTGGCTTCATTCCAAACTGTCCGGAAGTAAGCCATTCCATCAAGATATGTTTCACCTGTCCTTGAGCCAAGCAGCTACTGTTCTGCAGATGCTGCTGTAATGAGGGTTGTACGATTATGGATGCCAATTTCTCCATTTCGTCAGGGGAGCGTATGATACTGTCTGCCCCCTTGTCCAAAAAGTGCAGCAACCAGGCTGGCAACGGTTCACCAGGTCACTGGTGACATTGTTTCCCCAAGTCCCATAATTCTGCGTGTGCATACAAAGTATACATGGTGAACTCAGTCACCATGGCGCTGCCACCTTACACCCCACCTAGACCTAGGGGCTGTCCATGCTTTACCTTTTGATGTATGATGACTCATATATGCAGGTAGACTTCTTCTGGTATGTGTTCCCTACCTCTGAGGGCAACTCTGAGGGTGGACTTCTTTGGAGCTCAGCTTTCAATTGTTGCACCTCACATCCAAGGCATCTGTCTTTTGCTGAATCTTCTGTACCTGTGTGACTTCTGCTAGAGCTTTGTCCATGTTCTGCTTCAAAGCCACTAAAAGCACCGAGCCCACTCGGCTGACAGCGCTCGTGCTTTTTCCGGCAGTTGCTCCTCCAGGGAGCAGAACACCTTCTCAGTACTCACTGGGGACCCATCAACTGCCTCCCAAGGCTCAAGTGGAATCCAAGTCATCAATACTGCTGCCACGGGATACCTCATGCCCTGTAGGGGCCACATGTCCCTCCTGTCCTCAGGTGGGACAGGCAGCTCCCTTACCTGGGAATCCTGCTCATGAATACGCCAAGTGTGTTACTGCAGGTTCGAGGTTCGAAGGTAAGAAATACAAGGCTCAAGCAGTTGGAAGAAAATGTGGGGAGCTGCAAGCAACTGCAACATAGTTCTTTATTCCAGCAAGGGCACAGCCAATTGCACAGGGCAGCAGTGCCTTTATATATATCAGTTAAACAATGGTGGCACACTGCCAAGTTAGAGGCCCGCACATACAGATGGTGCATATGGTTACATAAGGGGAGAAGTGCTGACTCACTTCAATTCAGAAGTTGCTACGGGTGTCAGAAAGAAGCCTGACTATAGCAATCTTTCTTTCTCCTCACACACTTGTTATTACTTGTCTTGATAACAGGCATGAGGTGGTATCTCATTGTGGTTTTGATTTGTATTTCCCTAATAGCTAGTGAAGTTGAGTATCTTTTCATAAGTCTGTTGGCCATTTGTTTGTCTTATTGGGAAAAGCGTCTATTCAGGTCTTCTGCCCATTTTTTAATTTGATTGTTTTTTTTTTTATTGTTGAGTTTTACAAGTTCTTTGTATATTTTAGATATTAGCCCCTTATTGGAGGTGTTGTTTGCAAATATTTTCTCCCATTAAAATGTTTGCCTCTTTGTCTTGTGATGGTTTCTTTGGCTGCACAGAAGCTTTTTAGTTTGGTATAGTTCCATTTGTTTATTTTTGCTTTTACTTCCCTTGCTGTCCTTCATAAAATCCTCTCCAAATCCAAAATCTATGATTTTAGTACCTGTGTTTTCTTCTATGCAATTTATTGAATACTTTAAAACATCATTTTATTATACTGTAGTTCGAGAATTGGCAAAAGAGTGTTTTCGGAAATCTCCTGAGAGTGGAAACTTGGTTAATGAGACAAAATTAGATTTACCGTCTCTACAGTATTTTATTGTTTAATAAGTGACTCTTGAGCTTCCTGAACTTCTAAAGAAGCAGGGACAGGGACTAATGAATGACACTGATGTGAGTCATTGAAAATGTCCAAATTTAATTAAGTAATAATTGCTTACATACCACAGTGTATCCTACATGTCACTAACTCATATAGTGGGTGTCACATGTTGTATACATGTTGAGTTTTATGAGATTATTTTGGGAGTTTATGCAGCCAAATGAATGATGGTCAAATATCAAACTATTGTTTGGATAAAGGCAGGCAAAAAAGTCCAGAATACCTAGATTTTGTTTTCTTTTTGACTATAAAAATACTAACTTTTTGGAATATTAATTTTAAAATATGCCAAAATTTAAAAAGAATACATAAAATCTCCAAGAATTTTCTGTTACTTAAATAATGTAAACACTTATGTTTTATTGACTATTAAGTTTTTAGCAGTTCTCTGTATTTCACCATGATCCAGTTTTATCCCCAAAATGAGATTAATATTTGCCTTTATTCACCTAAAACATGTTTAGGGTTATTAGCCACATTTAGTCATGATTTTAAACATGAGGAAAACAGCAGTAAAGACAGCAACCAAAGACCTAATTCTCAGAACTTAGAAGTATGTGAGAGTTTTATAATAAAGTGTCTTATAAAATAATGGATGAGTCCTGTTATGTACTTGTACTACCATTTGTCCATGTCAACATAGAGAGATATCAATATTCAATGCTTTTAGATAAAATAAATAAGATGTACTTATGAAAAGTTCTTAGTGCAATGTTCATCATATATTAAGAATGGTGGTTTTCTTTGCTAACAAACATTTACTAAGCATTTACCCTGCACTAGGCACCACACATACCACAATAGTTAATTCTAATCATGATTCTGTGTGGTATTTTCATTTTTATTTTAGAGATATTGAGATTATAACTCTTACCCATTACAAAAAAGCTGAGAAATGACAGAAATTAGATTCAAAGTTAGTTTTCTTTAAGTATAAACAGAATGTTCTTTCTACTATACTGCATTGTCTTCCTTTCTTTGTTAGGGTATAAGAGCATTTGGGAAATGTAAATTTTGTTTGATATTAGGATAACATTTTAGGGTATATCATTCTACATTTATGAATATTAAAATGATTAGGAAAATATTTTGTTAGGCTCATCAAGAGTAAAATTCTTGATAGCTATTTATTTATCTTATTTTCAATACTTGAAATATATCACCCCATTGCTTTATGGCCATTTTTTCTGTCAATAAATCAGCAGTTGTTCTTATTGGGATTACTTGTAAATGAATTGTTGATTTTCTCTTGCTGTTTTCAAAATTTTCTCTTTATGTCTGGCTTTTGACATTTTGAATATGATTTATCTGGGTGTAGAACTCTGTGTTTATTCAATTTGATACTCTTGGCCATACCCATCAAAACTAGAGTTTCCATAAAACAAAGATGGGAGGTGAGAAAGAGAATGGCTGAGGGCTCAAATGCCACAGATTCTCTCTGTTCTTAACAAGATTTACTAGATTTTCTGGATAGACCTGGAGAGGGTCTATCAAGCTCCTTACTCTTCCATTTCAGAAGCTCTGTCCTCACTAGGCTAACACGGAAGCACAATTTCTAGAGCTTAACGGAATCTACATAGATTTGCATTAGAAAATTTAGGTGGCATATTTAATTTTTGATATAATTTTGTTTGTTATTGTGAGTGAAAACGAATGAATCAATGGGATTTTCATACTTTTCAAACTTTAAGGACAGATATAATGTCCCTTTTGCTTTGAAATTTTAGTAGCTGACATCTAATACATATTCAATATATTAAATGCTATGTATTGTATTATGAAATGATTATATTCTAATTCTTTTCTATTGTTTATTTTTAATATATTAAAAGTTGTATGGGAATCATAGATGTATATGTATCACATATTTGTTATATTCTAAGATATTAACTCATTCCTTGGCATATAGTAGACATGTTTATTGTATCACTGAATGATGGACGATAGAGGCCCCATGTTGCATGACCAAGCAAACTTTTCAGCCAATACAGTCCATCTGAATAAAATTCTCTATGTTGGACAGAATAACTGATTTAAGACTGACATTAATTTTAGAAAAGCAATGTAAAAGGGATTGCTAATAATGTTTGAAAACTATTTCTTGTTTAGATGGATATTGCCAGACAGATTGTCAAATTTCATCAGTACAACTTCTTGTTTTCTTTGCCAGTTGGAAGAAAAAGATAAAGAGAAATAGTGCTGCTCTCATTCCTGAATTAGAACTGGTTAGAGTGCCAATTCTTGTTGGATGTTTTGGAGACAATTTTTGAAAAGACATCTAATAAAATATTATAACTATGAAAAAATTATAATTTGTGTAGCAGGAAAGAAAAATGAGTTTCTTTATTAAGTTCTAGCAGAAGCACCAATAGGCTAACAATACAATAACAGATAACAAGTATACTCCAATTCAAAAGTAAAGTGCAGGATTACCTACAGAGGACCATAAGAGAAAATAGCTTACACTTTATTTTGCAACACTTAACCAGTAGCCAGCTTAAGAGTAGTGTAGTAGATTGTATGTCTTCTTTTTTTTCCTAGTCATAAGGAAGGCAAAAATAACTCAATTCCCTTGAAGCTAAGCAAAGTCACGTGACTAATTCTAATTAATTTGCTGTGAGAGAAGTTGGCATGAAGAATTTCTAGGTTGAAGAATGGGGAAGCAGTAGTGAGACCTCTATGTGCTTCTTTTCCTATCATGTAAGGATGCTGCAAGTTCCAGACAGTACAGGTACATTATGGGGATGTCTCCATTACACTGTGTACCTGAGTGTTTATATAAAACAGAACACCTCCACACAACCTAAAATGAACTAACAGTGTAAGTGAAAAATAAGTCGCTGTTATATTAATTTCAAGGTGTTAACACAATATAAATTGATCATCATGATCAATACTGACATAAAAGAGATGAGTTTGAAATGACAGAGAACGTAAATCCCTTTAAGAAAATCTGTTGATCTACTCATAAGACACAGCATGATAATCACCCTGACTTCAGTTAAGGCAGAGAGGCTTCAAGGGTAACAAAATGAAAGACTAGTCTGTGTCACCTGGATCTTGTTAGGATACAGAGATACTTAATCAAAGGAGGCAGGGAGGTACTTGAATTAGTCTGTGGCATTAAAGGAGCAGGGTTGCAACTGACTTCCAGAAATACCAACTAAGTACATTTATAAACTTGTTCTCCCTCAAAACTAACAGAAATATAGACAAAATATCTAAAATTAACCTTTTCAGAACTCTGAAAACTAACCAATGCCACAGAATGAACTAAAAATCATTTATCCAAGAGATAAAACTTAATTTTTCTAAGATAGTAAGGTCTGTGATATTTTAACTTGGCCTATTCCTACATACTCCGACTCCCATGTCAGTGAAAAGCCATTAGTTATTTTGCCATAGAAGATGTCTTTCTTCTTTTGGAGTTCCATTAAACTCATCATTCCCAGAGCACAGTCAATATTTTGTCCAAACTTTTAGATTGCTGTAAACATCCCTATTCTTATACTGTGGTGCCTATTTTGTTTGACATAGGCCTCATATCAACAGGATAGGGGAAGCCAATTTGCAGGGCATTATTGAAATAAAATAATATCACTGCCTGCAGTTATGATTTCAGTTGGGGTAGTTTGGCCAGGAATTCAAAAGGGAATTATGGAGAACCAGATAATAACAATAGGGAACTTTGGAAATATCCAACAATTACCTGAAGATCTAAAAGGTTTGGTATATGTGCAAGGCTGTGTGTATGTCCAGGAAAAATATGAGAAAGAAGAAGGCTGACATTGATACACTTTGTAAAAGTAGGCAGTAAAAGTTAATTAAGGCTATCTTATAAGCTGTCTGAAGTTTGAAGGTATTCTTCTCACACAGATCTGTTGAAAGGTTAGGAAACCTAGGTAAGGCAATTAAATAAATTATTGACTAATCACTGGCTCCACACTAAAGTATATAAACCCAGGTGTGCCTCACAGGGAGCCAAGCTTAAAAATGGAAACAAGAACTTAGCAACAACAAAAACTGCTAGCTAATAAAGAACTCATTGGCCACACACTTCATAAATGAGTCCCCTAAGAATACAGAATCTATAGAATTCATTCAAGTTGATAGACAAATAAGCCGAAACAATAGAAAGGAGTTGTGTAAAAGAAAAAAAAAAAACAGTAACAATAACAAATCTTGGAGGTTGAGGGTGACGGGGTTGAAGAATCTAACACCAGAATTATTATATTAGCTAAAATTTCCAGTGTTGAACAAAAAAGATTATGAGACATAAAAAGAAACAGGAAAGCCACATATACATGGGAGAAAGGTAAAACACTCAGGAATCTCAAATTTTTAACCTAATAGCCAAAAACTTAAGCTATTATAAACATGTCTAGAAAACTAAAGACAATCATTTCTAAAGAAGGTATGCCAACGATGATTCACAAAACAGATAATGCTATTAAAATAATAAAAATAAAAAAATTAACCATATAAAATTCTGCAGTGGAAAATGCAATAACCAAATTGCATTTTTATTATAGTTGCTCAATAGTAGATTTCAACTAGTGAGAAAAAAATCAGCAGACATGAAAATAGCTTTATAGAGATTATCCAATCTGAGAAGCAGAAGAAAATTAATGAAGAAAAATGAACAGAGCCTCATAGACCTATAGGGCACCATAAAGCATACAGACATACACATAGCAAGAGTCCTGGAAATAATAAAAAGAGGTAGAAAAAATTATCTAAAGGAATAATGGCCAGAGACTTCTGAAATTTTATGAAAAATGTTAATTGACACATTAAAGAAACTCAACAAACTTCAAAGGGATTTATTAAAAGTTATTCATATCTACGTACATCATGTTAAAATTGAGAAAAATGGAAGACAAAGAGAAAAATGTGAAAGAAGCAAAAGGAAAACAATGTGCATATACATCTCATCCGCAACAGAAATGTTAGGAAACTTGGAGGTCAGGAGACAGCGAAAGGCCTATCTTTAGAGTATTAAAAAAAAAAAAAAAAAAGACTATGAATCAAGAATTCTATACCTAGCTAAACTGTATTATAAATTATAATAGAAATATATAAATTCTATATCTAGCTAAATTTCAGAAATGGAGAAATTAAGACACTCCTAGATAAAAATTGAGACTATCTGTCATTAGTGGAACTGCCCTAAAGAAATATTAAAGAAGCCTTTCACCCTGAAAAGACAGGCCACTAGAAAGTAACTTAAATCAGCACAAAGAAAATTTTTTGATAAAATCCATCCTTTTATGATAAAAACATGAACAAACCAAAGCTATAAGGGAACTCTCTCAACTGGATAAGAGACATCTATGAAACACCTACAGTTAACATTATACTTAATGGAAAAAGAGAGAATACTTTTTCTCTAAGGTCAGGAACAAAATAATAAATACCGCCCATTCTTGCCATATTTATTCAGCATGCTAGTGGAGGTTCTCGTCAGAATGATTTTGCAATTAAAAGATATAAAAGGCATCATATATATATATATATATATATATATATATATATACACACACACACACACACACACATATATGTATGTATATATATATGTATATATAATAAATACATATATTATATATAGTGTATATAGTCATTTTCAAATAAAGAAAGTTATAATACACACAAAAGTATAAGAAATCTACTAAAACAAACCTATTAGAACAAATGAGTTTGGCATCTATTGAAATGCCTTGCTAACAGTAAGTGTTCAATACATCTTAGATTAATATAATTAAATGGAAATAAACATACGACAGATGAAGATTTTATAAATATAAATTATGTTCTAGTTAACAAGTTAAATTAGATTTTAAATGAATGTTGTGATTTAAATACCATATTTAAATTTGTAGCAGTAATTAATATAGGTTTTAAGTTAACATCGCCATTAATTCATATAACACATTCTATTTATTTATTAAATTTATTAGGGTGGCATTAGTTAATAAAATTATGTTTTGAGTGTACAATTCTATGTCATCTATATATTGCATTTTGTTCACTGTTCAAAGTTAAATTTCTTTCTGTCACCATATATTTCACCTCATTTACCCTCATCTACCTTCCTGCTCACTAAACTATTGTCTGTGTCCATGAGTCTCTGTTTATCTTGTTCATTTGTTGCTTTCAGTTTTATATCCTACATATGAGTGAAATCACATAGTTCTCAACTTTTTCTAACTTATTTCACTTAGCATGATAATTGTAATATCCATCAATGTTGTCAAAAATGGCAGTGTTTTATCTTTTCTTATGGCTAATATTCCATTGTAAAAATGTACCAAGTCTTCTTTATCCAATTTATTGAAGGACACTTTGGTTGTTTCCATGTCTAGGCCACTATGAAAAAGGCTGCTATGAACATCAGGGTACATATACTTTAACATTAAATGTTTTCAAATATTTGAGGTAAATAGCCAGAAGAGGGATTGCTGGGTCATATGTAATTCTATTCTTAATTTTTTGAGGAACTTCCATACTATTTTTCATAGTGGCTGCTCCAATTTATATTCAACCAGCAGTATATGAGGGTTCTTTTTTCCTCCACAGCCTCTTCAAAACTTATTACTTTTCCTGTTGATGATAGCCATTCTCACAGGTGTGAAGTGGTATCACATTGTAGTTTTGATTTGCATTTCCCTAATAGTTAGTGAAGTTTAATATCTTTTCATATGTCTGTTGGCCATTTGTATGTCTTCCTGGAAGAAGTGTCTGTTCAGGTCCTCCACCATAACACTCTCCCCCAGATATCCATATGGCTCTTACCATATCTGATAAACAGATCCAAAAGAAATGATTGCTTTTGTTCCATTTCTCAAAATACGGTCTATGAAACATGTACAAAAAAGCCCAAAGTAGTTGTTAAGTGTATAAATTTTATTTTCCCTTCAAGACTTATGGAGTTAGACTCTCTAGGACTAATCCTGGGAACTGCACCTATCCTCTGAGTTGTACATATCCTCTGAGTTGATTCTGATACATCACCAGATTTGAGAAGCAATAGTAGAGAGTTGGAGCCAGATTCAATACAACAAACATAACAAATAAGTCTATTTCTACATGGGAGAAAAGTTTCAAGAGGTTCTGAATCAATTTTTAGCCTTGGACTTGTAAAATTCATCCATAAAGGAGATGAGGGCTATAAAAAAAAAGTTAAATAATTTATGAGGTCAATTAACTGGGCTATAGTTTCTGCATCTAAAAGTAATAATTTAACATAGTCCTTTTAATTTTCAGTTTCCTATGAGAGAATATCGATTGCCAAAATCTTCAAAAAACCATATAACAAGGAATGAAAATAATTATGTCTCTAGCATGATTAAGAGAGAGAAAACACTAAGCTCTTTACACATAAGTGGAGAATATCAGTGTATATGTAAGTGAAGGCAACACCTGAAATCGACAGAGCTGGGTTCAGACCTCTTGCTGAACAAATAGTCAGAGACTGTGCAGAGAAGAAGAATAGGAATCCTAGCGTAAACAAAACACAGATATAATGAACCCCAGAAAGAGTCTCGACCTGTGTGTCAAATACCAAAAATAAGTCTGAGATCAGATGGATCAGATCAGTGTCTACTAAACAAGGACTTCGAAGTGAGTGGATCCAGTGGAGATAATCTTGGAAGGCAATCTTTCAAAAGAAGAGGAAAATATCTTGGAAAAGGACAGATGTCTGGAGAACCAGTGGTAAATTAAAAATGGAAAAAGTGGTAGAAATTAAAAGTCCCACAGAAATGGAATATCAAAAATTAGTAGCACCCTCACCCCAAAATAAACCGAAGCATCATCTATTAATGAATAAAAAAAAGATAATTTGAGACTTTAGATACATAGAAATATGAAACAAAATTAGCTTTGACAAAGTTTGATTTAGACATTTTTCTCAGGGAAATGTCGAAAATATCAAAGACTCAGTGAAATTTACATTATTTAGTAAATAACTGTCAGGTCATAACTTAAACATTTGTGTAAAGAAGAAGCCAGCAATAGGAAAGTCAGAAAAGTCCCTCGTTATTCCTTCATTTTTCTTTGTGCAGAAATAATATTAGAATCCCAAAAATTCTTTTAAAGAAGTACAGAATGTATATTAGCTAAATTATAATAGACGTTGCATAATTTGTCAACACTTAGCAATGCCAGAGAAATACCAAAATTAAGCCAAATTACCAAAAAATTGGTTCTACTTATCTTTGGCGTTGATCTCAATGGGCCTCAAAGTGTAATCCTAAAGTCATAAGCGTAATATGTGACAAGGTTCAAAATCTTGTGACATAAAACATTTTCATTCCTTTTTGATATATCAGAAGTTCTGGTCTTTTAACCCCCTATGTTAGAGGAAAATTCAATGAACCCTTTGTGTCTCTAATAATATAAAAAGGTTTTCTTAGGTGAATAGTCATTTCCGATACTCGCTTGCTCAACAAAATATTCCTTTTTGATTGATGGTGCCCTTGTGATATTGGGCAGAAGAGTAGACTAATGTTGATTGATGAAAGAGAAGAAACTGTATTATATAAGAATGTGATCCAGAGAAATGGCTGTGGTTATTGATTACTACAATATGATTTTTGTTTTTCATCCTGCAAAAAATTCCTATAGACAGATATCCCAGGAAAAAGAATAAAATATATGTGGCTACATTTATATAAAAATACTAGGGCCTTATTAAATCAAAACAAACTCTCTACAACAAATATGTGGAGTCTATTTGCATTATTAGCAGTTTTTACAGATAATCTGTATCTTGTTTTCAATATTACCAGATAAGTATTACTTACATGCTACAATAAAATCCCCAAAATTATAATTCACAAGAAAATTCTAATTTTACATGCCTCCTTTAGGTTTCAAAGGTAACGAATTTATTGATTCCCAGCAAAGTAGCGTAAATGTCAACAACAGAAACACCTTAATATGTTTGGAAAATAAATAAGTGAATAAACTCACAATAAATGTATTTTTAGGTAATATAATTTTAGTAACATGTCATACTTTCAACTCGATCTTAGACATTAATATCGTATATTAGAAATTATTACTATTAAAAACCTTTAGAGATAACAATGCAATATTTTTAATCCACTATTTTACAAATTTATATAATCAAAGATCTGACTTTCTGTACCTCACCATACCTACTATACACATATACACATATGCAGCACCCTGTAGACTAGTAATTATATTATATTTTACTATAGTAATTATATTCTAGAACTAGTGATAATCAGAAACTGTCCTGTGTAAAACCGCCTTTAGTGAAGGTCATAGGATTCTGGATATAGTTAACTGTGATGAATCAGTGTCAAATTGGGTAACATTTCCACACCAATTATGCCATCTGTTTCTTGAGAAAAGCATAAAGAAACATCTGGATTAATTCATTTAGATGGTTAAGCAGAATTTACAATAATGGTACATAACAGTGGTCCAACTAATATTTGGAATCTTGCCCAGTGCCTTTCATTTGCAACATATTTAAAAACCCTTGTAATCCTATATACAGTCAGTAGCTTAATTAATTAACCACTTATTAGTTCATTTAGCAAATATAAATTGATCACCTCTTGTGTGTCAGGTAATCTGTTAGAAGGTCACTGCAAACACTTGGTGTCAAGGACCTCACTGTTGGTAACAGTTTCCTGCATTCAGAAATGATCAAGTTTAGAGATTTGGTGCTTCCAATTGGAATGAACACTTTAAATGCAACAGTTTAATGACAATGGTAGGCAAAAGGCTAGTTTTCAGAAATAATGCTATATTACAACTGAGGTCTGAAAATTAATGATTAGCTAATTCCCTATAATCACTACTATGAATTATCTAGAAAGGTTATTAACATTTACAAATGTATAGCAAGGGTCTTAGTGACAACAGGATATTATATTGAAACAAAACACCTACTCGCTCACTCTCTTTTCCTAATTTTAAAATACTTTAGTATAAGAAACAAGGTGCTCTATGTAGCTGGGTTTTTTTCTCATTTTTGGATTAACTGAATTGAAAGTCATCAGGAAAGCTCTACTTCTAGTAATCTATTTATGTATTATAATAGTTATCATTTAGCGAGTCCTTCCTTATTACCTCATGTATACATATATATAACTATTCTGATAATAATGAGAAGTAGATGCTAATACTTTTCACTGTATATGTATAGAAATTGAAGCAAGCAGGTTAACTAATTTTTCCCAGACCTCACTTAATTTTCTTCCAAATGTTAAGCCTTACTAATATTGTCTGTCTGAAACTTGTAAGCCTCTAAATAGACCATCTTTCCTCATACCTTCACAATATGGTAAAATGAAAAGTAGCATATAGTTTAATATAAACGTATTGATTGAAAACAATGTAAAGATGTACCATGCTAATGAAAACAAATAGTGCACAATTCTGATATTTTCTAATACTGAGATCAATACATTTCTCTAAAGAAAGTGATTCTCATTAAAATAGATATTTTAATGACATCTGTTTGTGAAAACTATCAGTTATATTTAGTTTATTTCATCTTTTGTAAGTTTTACTTTATTGTAAGTCTAAAGCTTTCAATACCAAAAAGTAATTTGATACCGTCCAATCCTTTAAGGTTTGCATATTTTTTACTTTAACCTTTAAAATGTTGCTATGATTTATGCATTACTGCACCTTTCCAAAGGTTAAAATCAAGGTACAGCCAGCCATACATGGTACCAAGAGAATAGCCCACATTTCCTGCTTTTATCCCCTTCTTCAAAATAGATTGGTCTCATACATTTCAATGAAATTTAATTATATGTTTCTAATTCTCTGAATGTTTTTATTAAACCAAGAAGTTCATAAGTTAATGGTTTCATTTTATTTGCTGCTTTTGCATTTTAAGAATGTAGTAGTAACAAGGAACAGAAATGTCTACTAATGAATGCATTTCTTCTTTTCAATCTTATTATAAATAAGCGCACAGGCTAGCATTTCAAAACTAAATATAATCTGCTTCAATTTTACATGTTTTGCTTTCTCAGAAAATGTAAAATTTTGTGATAGGGACAATAATCACTTATCTTTATATACTCTGCTTCCAAATTCAGTTTCACTGTAGTTTGGAAATTATCTGCATCAACTCTTCCAAGTTATATATATTTTATTTGACATATTTCATAGTTCCTTTTAAATCCTTATATAACTGGTGTTTATGATAGTGCCATCATGATTTTTTAAAAGTATACATTTGATATGTTTCAAACATTTGTCTGTGTAACTACTGACCTCTCTAATCTGTGAAGCCTTGAATGCTCATAATTTTTAATAGATAATCATTTCCATTATCTTTTGAACACTGCAACAGGTGATGCCAGGATTTACAATACTCACCAGTTGATCTATTGGGTCCAAAAGAGGTTAAAGCCAAATCTTTATTAAGAATACTAATTCATTTTTTAAATTAAACTTATTGGGGTGACATTGGTTGCCGGAGCCAGCCGGACGGAGTCGAACGGTCCTGAGTGGGGGAGCTAGGGTTAGGAAAAAAAGACAGAGAAGAGAGAAAGATCTCGGGAGGGCATACAGTCAAAGCTGCAGCCTCGAGTTTATTTAGCAGAGTTTATTTAGCACCGTATACTTATACAGCTTGAGTACGTGACAAACTGCTCATAACAAAGTAACAAACTGCTCAAAACAAAACCACAAGTATCCAGAAACAATAGCTGCGATTAACATGGATTAACATAAGGCCAAGAGAAAAACTCCTCCCTTGGAATTTCAGGAACTGATATTTCCTTACAAAGGTCTCCCAACA